>OX578140.1:56748960-56991460 GCA_951213105.1 Amaurobius ferox | reverse complement strand
TTTGTATTCTACTTCGGAACTAGAGCAGCATTGCGATTCTTCCTTGGTAGCGAAATGGTTTTTGGTATAACTCAGCAAATGTGGAACCTTTCCTATTGAAATCCACTCATCGTTATTTATATATATATATATATATATATATATATATATATATATATATATATATATATATATATATATATATATATATATATATATATATATATATATATATATATATTAAGCATGTTAGATGTTGAAACTTGTCATTTATTGTTTTAGTCAAATGTGAAATTGCTATTGTATACTTTAAATATTAAAATATTCTTGGATTATTTAATTATGATTTAATTATTAATATATATATATATATATATATATATATATATATATATATATGAGACCGTTCTATGTTCAATATTTATTAGGCATCAGTCTGAATGACGAAAGTTTTACAGCTCCCTGACCAGATTAGTCAAGTAGGCCATAAATAGAGGAGACTAAAGTGAAGTCACGAGATCGATTAAACTTGCTAACCTATATGGAAGTTGTCTGGGCGCATTACTCTGAATTCGACTAATGATAACCGAAGAGATGTATCACACCCCAGGCAAAAAGTGTAGGCAACATATAGAAAATTCGAGAGAACAATTGGAGTATAATAATTGCGAGTACGATAATTAAGAGTACGATAACTGAAGTCTCTGATGTAACCAGAGATGGCTAGAGTACCAGATGCAGTAGATGGTTTGAGTACCAGATGTAGTACTATAGAGATCGACTTCAGTACGCGTAAGAGTACAACTACTTGAGTTGATATCAGTACGATGTGATTGACTTCATTATAAGTAGGAGGACAACGCATTGAGTTAGTACCAGTACGATATACATCGATGTAAGAATACCAGGCATAGTACGAGAGCAGAAACAGATCTAAAGTACGAGCTGTGTGTTAAATGTGCGAGATAAATTGAAGTGCGTATGTGCGTATCAATTATTGTAGCAGGTCATAGACCATTTTGATAAATATAATTTACCTGGTCTCTCATGTCCAATCTTCTCTGCAAAATAGTATGTGATATATTGTTGTAATTAATTCCATAATTAAGATAATGTTCGTAATATATAATGTTTTTTAAAGTAAAATTGGTACAGTTAATTGTAGCATTATGTTAATAAATATTCTATTATAGGAATGGCACTGAAGATTATATGGTGGTTTACAGCGGCACTTAATGTTACAATGCAATGTAATTAATTAACTTCAAATATATATATATATATATATATATATATATATATATATATAAATATATATATATATATATATATATATATATATATATATATATATATATATATATATATATATATATATATATATATGTATATATATATATATATATAACCGTAAATACAGGAAATATCAAGGAACAAACGGCAATCACACTTGCATGGCGCATAGCAGCACAAGAAAGAGGATTAAAATATATTTTCGGAAAGGCAAATTAGGACTTGAAAGTAATAGAAAAATTAGAACATAGGTTGTGCAGAGGTAATTGCGCACTGCCTCACCAATAAGAAGTATTTCATTATTTATATTTTCTTTCATAACAGCATAATAACAATAAGGTAAAGAAGCTTACCTTTTCTGTACAAAGGGCGTAGTTTACTATTTCGATCCGATTCCCTTAAAAGCTTAAAAAATATCGTTTTATTATGTTCGGTTTTTTCTTGATGTCAGGCATCTTTTCTGACACGGAATAATTGCACTTGATTGAAAAAAAAGATTATTTTATTATATTCTGCACTAAAAGTTACACTTAAAAGAAACGAACATTTTGCTCTGTAGTAATACAAAAGCATAAGAACACACACACAAAAAAAGGAACTTAGAGTTCACGCAAAATGTAGCTGTATATGTTTTTATGAAGCGCGCACAGATCGCATGATATAAACAAATTCCTTTTCTTACGGAAACGAGAGAGTGGGGGATGAAAAAAAATGTCAAAAGTGTATGATACGTTTTTCGCAGTGATAAGAGATCATTCATTTCTAACAGAAAGCAATGTACCAAAAATTGGTTGGGGGGGGGGGTGATCCCCTCACTCCGGTTAAAGCAAGCTTTATGTCGAGACAACACTCCTGGAGAGCCGGTATATTGCAAAAAAATGAATACCTATGTATCAAAATAAAAAAGGAGAACCACACTTAAAGAATATCGAATCAGATATAAATATAGGAAGATATAGAAACATTCAGAAGAGTCGAGATGTATGAAACATCCATCGAAAAAAAAGAAAAAGGTTTTCAAACAAGTCGAGATGTAAAAACATCTATCGACGCTATCTATATTTGTACATCATATTCATATAAGTCCACATTTAAAGCCCAAATCACCCTACTTTATTATGAAATATTACTCCATACTAAAGTAACACTTTACTTCAAAGCTATATTACTTGAACACTATAGAAAGATCCCACTTTATAATAAACAGATATTACACTCCAAACCAGAGTTCTACAGATAAGATCTAATATATATAGTAACGTTTACAACTGTTGACTGAAATTGCAGTTCATATGAAGTGTTATTAAAATGCAAACGCTAACAGTCAATCACAGTTATGTTATAAAAATTGTAAATGATTTTACATAAATTTTTTTAGGGAAACCTTGCGTGATATGGCTATTCAGGAATACGTATATCGCAAGCAAAACGATCTTAAACATTGGCGTTTAATCACCTGATGCGAATCAATTGGCCCAGTAGAATGTTTCTGAACACGTTCTTATGAAGACGTTATTATTCCAATGTATAATATAATTGATTTAAATTTATATATATATATATATATATATATATATATATATATATATATATATATATATATATATATATATATATATGTGTGTGTGTGTGTGTGTGTTCCTAAAAATGAGTAACATATTTGAAAAATGCACTATAAAATTCAGAAGGCAATATGAATGTAGCATTTGCTGCATTGTACTTGGGAAACCAGGGAATTTTATTCAACCAATTTTTTAAATTTGTTACGAAGATCACCAACAGATGGGTCTGCGGTTGTATGAGAGCTGTATGGAAACGAATACTGTCAGATCTCTATTCTATACTTTTCTCAGCATTCTGCTTGAGTATGCTTTTCAAAGATTTCAAGTTGCTGTTGGTTTTTTCGTTGAAAATAGTTTATTCGTTAACAGCGGATATTTCTTGTTTTGCAGTTTCATTGCCTGGACCACAGTTTTGTTCAAACGAGGCGCACTTTCAAAGGAAATTTAAAGTAAAAAAAGACCGTCAATCAATACAATAAAGGTTCTGTTCGAAAAATTTGAACGGAATGTTAATTTCAATGATGACCGTGCTGGAAATGTCAGCCGCCCAAGTTCGGCAATGACAGAGTCGAATACTGAAGTCGTTCAGCAGGTGATTCCCTAACGGTCATGTGTTTCCGTTCGTCGTGTTGCATCTGGGGTTGGACTACAACGAACATCCACGCACCTTATCATGCGCCACAACATTCACTTGTTCTCTTACAAGATCCAGACTCGTCAACCCCTGGATGCTGGTGCCATGAATGCACGCTGAACTTTCGCGAACGCTATGCTGCAGCAGCTGAATGCCGGAGAATTCGATGTTGGAAACATTTAGTTCTCCGACGAGGCATATTTTTCCCTCGACGACTTTGTCAACAAGTAGAAATGGCGCATTTGGGGAACAGAAAATCCTCATGTTGCGGTACCTTCATCCCTGCATCCCGCAAAAGTCATGGTTTGGGTCACCACTTCCTCCAAACGACTCATTGGGCAATTTTTCCTTCACGAAACGGTTACTGGGCATTCTGCTGGGCATTCTGCATGAATTTGTGGCGATTCAAAAAGCTTTGGAGGACGGTAGGAACCCCGCATGTTTCATGCAAGACGGTGTCCGGTCACATCGAACGACTGAAATGTTTGATTTCCTTAGCTAACATTACGATGATCGTGTGATTGCACTTGAATACGCCAGGCAAACAGGACATGGCTTGGATTGGTCTCCCTTTTCACAGATTTGACGCCATGCACTTTTTTCTGTGGGGGTACCTGGAAGACCACACAGGTGTATCGCCAAAATCCACAAACGAATGCGGAAATGCAACAATACGACTTTGCTACATGTGAGCATGTGAGACCATTCCAGATGAAATGTTTGCACAGATGTCTGCGAATTTTGTTCTCAGACAGCGCCATGTTGTTGCTGCAAATGGTGGTTATTTTGAAAACACCGTTTAGTAGTTTTTGCAATATGGTCATACAGTTTATTAGTTTTCCCATTCAGCAGCGCCATCTGTTGGTGACATTGGTAACAAATTTTGAAAATTGGTTGAATAAATTCCCTGGTTTCCTAAGTACAATGCAGCAAAGTCTTAATTTCTATCGCCTTCTGTTTTTTAATGCATTTTTAAAAATTTTCAGTCATTTAGTCAGTTTTGGGACACCCTGTATATGCATACATGTATATATATAAATATACATACACACACACACACATATATATATATATATATATATATATAATATATATATATATATATATATATATAATATATATATATATATATATATATATATATATATATATATATAATATATATATATATATATATATATATATATATATATATATAATACATATATATAAAATATATATATATATATATAATATATATATATATAATATATATATATATATATATATATATATATATATATATATATATATATATATATATATATATATATATATATATATATATATATATATATATATATATATATATATATATAATATATATAAGCAATATAAGCTATAAGCATTTTGTGTTCATTTCGATTAAATATATGGACATGGAAAATATTTTTTTCAAAATGAACACTTTTTAGGCCTAGAGCTTTTCCAGGTGGTATTTTTTGTATTCCTTTTTTCGATTCCACACCATAGATATTCGTTGTTTAACTTTAGCTTGATGACTAGTAACGTGCATTCAAATTTCCTCATAACGGCGGTTTAAATTTTATTTATTACTTTTTTTTAATTTGTAGGCAAATTTTAATTTAGAGTATTATAAGATACAACTTCTACTCTATCATTGAATTTTCATTATATATATATATATATATATAAACACGCACAATTATAGTAACTACAACATCATGAAGTGAGTAAAGGCGCAAAATAGAACACTTAATTCTCATCCACGATATATGCCATAAAGGAAAAATTATACTTACAATAAAAATAGGAAAGATCAAAAGGATGAAAGATGTGCAAACGAGGGATCATTAATGTCTAGGGGGATTGTGACCCCTAATCCTGATTAAAGCGTGCTGTTATTCCTAGGAAACACTCTCAGAAATAGTGATTGCTCGAAGCAGTTCCAAAATGTGTATGGGAGAAAACATAATCCAGGAGGAAACAAAATCCAGGATTCTAAAACCAAGAAAGCCGGAATAGGCATAATAAGAAGTCACTATCAGGGAAGGAAAGTATGATAATGATGTCGAAGGCTTCAAATAAATGATTCCTTCTATACATCTATAATAGCGTTGAAACAAACACAACTGTAACGATGCCCGCAATCATATCAGGAAACGATGATCGCAATCATATCGATCAATATTACAGCAATTTAATCTTTTGTTACATATCAAATAGTTTAATAAAATATTGCGAAATACGTTACGATGTAAACATGTATTACACAGTATAATGTAATTTATAATACATTTGAAGTCTTTACGTTTATCATAAAGTCGAAAGCCTAGTGAACCATTTGATTTCTTGTATATAGTTAAATCAAGGAAATTTATATTTTGGTCTTGATTACGTTCTGTTTCTGTCAAAGCTAAGTAGTCTGGATAAAATGTGAAATCCAATATATATCGACATGCGCACAAAAAATCATCCACGTAAAGAATATATTCATGTAAACGAATATATTTCATTCAATATATTTGTGCCCTTCTTGTATTATTTAAATAGATATCGGCGAGTATAGAGGAGCATCCACCTCCCATTGGTATGCCATAACGCTCTTTCTAAAAATAAGTACCATCATACAAAACTGTCTCATACAGCACCATTTCAACAAGACACTTGAAAACATGCATTTTTATTCTTTTTTCTATGTCATATTTGTTGTATAATTCCACCAGAATTGTAAATAAATTCTTAATATTTATATTGCTAAAAAGCCCTTGATGTCGTAACTCATGAAGTTGTTGCTGTTGAGATCCAGACCGTCCGACCTACCAGAAAGGTGTAAGGTAACTGTGTAAGTAAAAATGTGTTATCTTCCAGTTTAACAGACCTTCGGCCTTTAAGCTCGGTTTGTCTGCTATGAATACTCAATAGCTTAATAGCTTAATAAAATAATTGGATCCGGAAAGTGCCACCGAATTTAGACCGGAACCCAGTGGGGGGGGGGTAATTCCTGAAGTGCAAATCCTCGGAAATATTTTTAAGTTTTTTCGAAACTTCATTACTATTATGAATAAAATATAATCCATTATGTTTAATTTTTAACATCATATATTTCAAAAGTTTTAACAATTTTTCATTAGCAATAATCAAATATGTTTTTGACCATTTGTTACCGGTCGAAATTTAACAGGATTTTTGTGAAGGCTAAGTTTTAGTGTAATGTATGGGAATCTAATTGTATTCAAAGTAAAACACAAAACTTTATATTTTGCCTTTATACAATTTTCGATTCCATATCTAGATTGGTCTAGATGTATGTACGCTTCTTGATTTTGATAGCAGGCAATAAGCATTTTATTATAATGATATTGACAAGTAAAAGCATAGTTAGAGGTAACCTTATCAACTTACGAAATAACAAAATCCCTTTGCAATTTTACCAAAGTTAATTTTTTAAAATTACCCGTTCCATCATTTTAATTAAAATTGGTGCATTCCATCATAAAACACTTTTTAACTTCCGATTTCCACTCTTCAAAAACACTAGTTGGTAAACTGTATTTCACTGCGAATTTGTTTACAAAATCATCTACATCATTTTCTATAGACATTCCAATATAACGATGTTCTTCTTTTCTATATTCCGTTCCCAATTCAAAGGTTTATTTCAAATTAGAACCATCGAGAATATTAAGATCGCCTGAAACTACATGTCCAAGTTTGATGTTCTTAAATGTAGAATATTTCTGATAAGGGCTGTTTTGATCTGTTTTCTGTACATTACGACACACCTTATTGAATAATCTACGTCCAATTTGTAGTGCACATGTATATGCCATTTTCACTTTAACGTTACAAATTGGAAATTTGACTTGATGTTTTCCTAATATACCCGATATATAAACGTTGTCAAAATTCTTAATATGTGTTGGCGGCTTCTGGGAGTGTCGCCATGACATAAAGCTGGCTTAACCGAGGAGTGGGGGTCACAATCCCCCCGGCCTTTTTTGATACATGGCTATTCTTCTTTTGCATTTTAATTATTGCTTTATATATATATATATATATATATACAGGGTGATTCAAATATATATATATATATATATATATATATATATACAGGGTGATTCAAAAGTTCGGAGCAAAAGTAAATATATTTTTAGAGCGTTTTACTTTTGCTCCCAAATTTTTAGTCACCCTGTATATATATATATATATGTATGTGTGTGTATACTACACTTATCGCCATTACTCGGGATTTAAAGCAGGGATTAGTTAAATTTATTCATTAAGGTTTTCGAAAGGCTTGTCGTCCGCTGTGTGGCCACACTCTTAAATAACACATTCGAATATATATAAGTTTGACCTAAATAAACACCTAATAGCATCCCCGATACGTAAAACGTTTGGTCGCGGTTATTATCTGCGCAAATTATATATTAAATTATTTAATTATATTAGTATGGAAGTGTAGTATGAATACGAAAATCCCAAAATCATTTGATGATATGCATATAAAATCAGTATATGCGTGCAAAAACTTATGATTGTTTGGACAAAAACTGAGGTAAATTATAATTGCTTTCTTATAATATTTCTCAATTTTCAATTATTTTGGTATTTTTATTATTAAGAAGACTATATTATTCTCTGTCCTATGAATTTAATTCCAATAGGTTCGATATCTTTCATCTTAAAGCTTAAACATTTGATTTTGACGACTATTAAGAGTAGATATATTTTGCTTATTAAGATTAGAGAGTATTTTTTAACTCTTATAAAATGTGTTATTCTTATATTTTTAAATATATATATTTTAATGTAAACGAGTATAATAAGATCTTTTGATAAATAAAGAACATTCCAATAAGTAAATTCCATGAATAATTTAAAGCATTAACATTTACATTTTTCTGTACTTAAATTATATTTATTAGCATTTAGAACATAGCAATACATTTTGTTGGTGAATTCTATATATGTTTTAACAGTCTCGATTATATAAATCACTAATTCTTTTATTTGATAGCATCGAAATTTGAAAAGTCGTGTTGTGAAATAAAATCGGCAATAGAATCTGCAATAACATGTACTGGGCAAAATACAATTGTATTTATTTGATATATCTATGTACTTTACTGTATAAATTCACAAATACTTATTTCTCATGCAGTTATAAATATATAATAAGCCATTGACTTTTCTTATGAAATCTTCTTTCTTTTCAGGTTGGTGATTTTAAATATAAAAATAATTTCATACGAAGAACTTAGTTGAAGGAAGTATAGTTTAAACTACCAAAAATGCTACGTCTGTGTAGTAAGAAAACATTTTTCAAGAATATTGTTTTGATTTATTAATATTAAAATATATCTACAAATTCTTTGACAATGTATTGTAATTTATTAATATTTCATTTATAAGTAAGCAAATAAGCATCTATACGAATATTTGAATGGACTAATGTAGAAGCTTAATAATTTAAGCGATATCCCAGAAGTAAAAAGGACTTTTTTCTCTGTCAAAATTAAATTTATGAAATTTATAATTAAATATACTTTTAGTTTAATAATGATTAATCGTATATAAACATGATTACATTTTTATTATAAATTCTGCAATAGCATTTTGGGGCAAAATGGCGTTTTGCATTAATATAAAATATAATTCATTAATTTGTTTTAAGTATGTCACAAATCTATGTATTTCAGATTTCTTGGTCTTTAACCACTAACTAAAATTATTCAGTACATCATAGAAACAACAGCATCCTGCATTTCATATTATTTTTATATTTAACCCTTTGACGCAGATGGGACGCTGGTATTCCTATCATATATTATTTTTTGTAGGATTTAGTTTTAAATATAAAAATTTTCAAATATGGATGTAAAATAGGGCTTTATAATTGCCCATAATTTTTTTTATTAATTTTAGAAAAATATTTATATTTAAATTTTTTTCCGAATATGGTAGATTGAAATTTTTTCGTCGTCCAATCTGAAAAAAAAAAAATTTTTAGTAAAATATATTTGTAAGAATATTTGGAAATCATTTATTATTTTTCTTGCATCTAATAATTATTATTCCATCGAATGAAAATGTATGTATATTTTTTACATATGTATTGATAGCATACATCTTAAGGGACACATGTCTCAATCTGCAATAATACATGTATACAAAAGGCAAGACTCGTGCATTTTTGTCTATTATAATGCAGGGGAAAGAAATGTCTTGCTTTTCATATAGAACAATAATAAAATACTGCTGTGGGGTTTATATATAAAAGAATCGTGACCAAGGATCTCCCAATGCCATCTTGCAATTTTGTGCTAGAAGAAGCCATGGCTGCACTGGTGTTGGCAAAATATTCGCCTGTGATGCTGTGACATTAGGCGTATTGCAGAAATCGCAAATCAGTTCAATTTGAATTGATGTAAATTCATATTAATTTAAAAATTTTTCCTCAAACTAGTGATAATGATCGTGGAAATATGGTTGACGTCATTAGTGACAACGAAATAAATATTGAAAATGAAGAACATATAAATCTCGGTATTGCATTCATCATAAATGTCGAAGTCCGAAATTAAAGTATTCAGTAGAAAGGGAATTACTTGAAACATATATAAATCTGACTGGTAGAGAAAGGAATATTGACTAAACATCCAAGGGGAAATAAAGAAGATAATTTCTTTAATTTGTAAGAATTAAAAGAAACCAGAATTACGGCTCATTGGTCAAATAATATCTCGAATATACCGCCATTTCAACAGATATTGGTGTTATTATACTAATCACTAACAAATGACAAATCTCAACCAGATCCAAAAGTCATTTTATTATACAAACATCCTACAGACGCAATTTTATGTATTGCCCTAGAGCTTTTTAACATCTTCCATGTTCAGCCTCAGTGGTAATACAATTAGAAATAGATGCCAGAGTGCTTAAATACAATTTAATACTGTTAAGTAAAATTTGAATATCATGAAATTAACAGCCGCATAAAATAATGTATTATACATCAGATTTAAATATTAATTTATACAAAGTTCAAAGATAAATACTTCAAAAAACAGTTTAAAAAATAAGTATTTTAGAAAGTAATTATAAATCAATGTAACTATGTAAAGGTTTAACATGCAGGGAATCGAAGTATTTATCAAAGTATTATTTTTTTTAAGTATTTATCTTTAAACTCTGTATAAATTATAATTTAAATCTGATGTATAATCCATTATTTTCGGCTGACAATTTCATGATATGCAAATTTTACTTAAAAGTATTGAATTGTATTTAAGCACGTTGGCATCTATTTCTAATTGTATTGCCACTGGTGATGAACATGGAAGATGTTCAAAAACACTATGATACAAATGGCTATATTCAAAGTTACGTCTGTAGGATGTTTGTATAATAAAATGACTTTTGGATCTATTTGAGATTTGTCATTTGTTAGTGATTAGTATTTTAAAATTGTGACGTGTCGCCACTCCTGGTATTGATGTTATTGTTGAATTGGAAAAGGGGTAACTTTAGAGTACATCTCTAAAAAATTTACAAAATAATTAATATTCTTAGCAGTGTCAATTTTAAAAGTTTAGTTGAAGGTACCATTATTCCACAATGAGATTTATTTATACACAGAGAGGTGAGGTATTTGGGACATCTAGAGAGGAAGTATATGTAAACTTAGTACATGCTTTGTCCTGTGAAAACACATGCTGTAAATATGGAATGTTGCAGAGGTATTGATGATATTTTGGGAGTAAACCTAACTGCAAACATAATGACTTATGAACAATTTGTTGAATTTGCACGAAATGTGCACTTCAAAGCTCATGAAAAAAGTAAGTCATGGCACGATAATAATTATGATTAGGCGTTCGGGATTTTGCAAATAATTTAATATTTCAACAAAACTTATTTATATTCTATTGAGCAAAAAAGAAAAAGTCAGAGGAAAAGGTGACAAAACTGTTTGTACAAAAATTGGACAATTGATTACAAATATTTTTGCACAATGTGTAATCGGCATATTTTGGAACAAATAATATAAAATGCTTTAAAAAGCATCATATAGCCAAATGTAGATATCAATTTATAACTTTATCTATTTAATCACAAAAATTGGATTTTATTTTATTTTTGCTCCACCAAAATATATTTAAGGCAGAGTGGAACATCTGTGTATGTTCAACTTTTGTTGTTGAAGCAGATGATTGGGACATGGGTGGGACACCCATGTCCCAATCTGCTCGTATTTTGAAATTCAACATGTTTAAAATTAAAATTGCAACTATGTGTCTGTTCAACTTTTGTTGTTGAAGCAGATTGGGACATGGGTGGGACACCCATGTCCCAATCTGTCATATTTTGAAATTTGACATGTTTAAAATTAAAATTGCAACTATTTTTATGTATTTACATCTAAATAAGTAGAAAATAGCAAATTCTACTTCAATGGGTTAATTCCGTTGCATTTTTTATTGTAGGATTTAAAAAGTGAACTGCATGCACTATATGTAAGGATTTTATATGACATGAAAATATTCCTTGACCTTACACTGTTAATTCTACTTATTTGGCAATATCAAGATGCAACAAGTAAGATTAATCATGCATAAAGCATTGATTATGAAACACTTTCAACTAAAATGCAATTTCATTTAAACACCTCCAAACTGCGTAACATTCAGCGCTGATATATTTTAAATTATCACATTACTACAATAATGTATTTATATTTGTAAACCTAAAACGTTATCGAAAAAAAATTAATATCATCCGGCTATCTATATAAAAGCAATGCATATTTAATTCATATCAATTTTATTTCAGACTCCAGAGCTAATTAATTTTGAGTGAAATACAGCAATTATTTTACGATTCATCTTATAATCACTTGTTTACATTCTGCATGTATTAAAATTAGAATTCGTTGCAGAAATATTCAAAGTTTCATGATCATTTAAACTAAAATATATTGTAATTGCGTTTGGACAAAATATGAATTCACAGAAAATACGGAAAAATAAACTGGATTTAGGACGGATGAGCACTAAATATAAATTTAAAAGAACATTAAAAATCATAGTTTTTACAGTAGGAGAAAAATATAGATGCCTTATTTTACTTTAAAGTGGGTCATGTGATATCTTCATGTAATATGGGTGAAATTATTATTTTAATTTTTATTTAAAAAATACAGAACACATTTTGCTGACATTGTTTTATATATATTTTATGGAATAATTTAAATATTTCCTAGCATTTTCGAACCTATTTGTGAATTTTAATTTTGTTTAAAAAATGCTTGAATAATTAGGTCCCATAGGGTTTAATGTATTTCACTTTTTTAACACATGTGCAATCCAAAACTAATCGGGTGATATTATTCATTTACATTTACATATGTCCCACAGACCGTCTCATCGACGTACTAAAATTTTATTTTGATAAAGTCATTTTTACTGCAGTTATCGTGCGAATGGCAGTTATCAGCGACAGATACAGATAGATAGTTGGAATGAACAAAGTCATAAACACGCTTCAACTATGTAGGTAAGTGTTAACAAAATGGGTTAATGAAATCTTGTAACCTATATCCATTTAAATATGTAATGTATAAATCCAATAAAATATAATTAAGCGAACTAAAAATTTCAGATATATCCTTACTAAAATATATATTTATTCACATTCCTTTTGTATCTGAACTTCTATTTATCCGTTATTAAATAAATATACCCAGAAAAAATTCAGTGCATTCCACAAATGCATAAAATATCTAGCCAAATTATACATTTATGAATTAATTTATAAATTGATCTGAATTGTTTACAAAAAGGATGTATATATTCAAATTTTTAATGTGGTTCTTTTAGATATGTATATTATATTTATTTATATATGTACTACAACTGCGCTCAACTTTGTACATATACAGACACCATAACAATGAAATGAATTACGTCAATTCCGGGATAGATGCAGCTCCTCTTTTTAAATCAATATTCTGATACCCCATGGTGCACATACAAGAAACTTATGTAGTCATAATAATTTACTTACATTTAGAACACATACTAGGATAAAAAAATCTGATGTGGGCAGCACATGACTTTCCTCATATAATGCAATGAAATAATTACATTTACAGCAAAAAAAAAAGGTTATTCTTGTAGTTGATACTTATATTCTTTCCAAGGTTCCGACATTCCACCAAATTCGTCGCCAAAATCTCGCCAAGCGTTATGGGCGGAGTAATAAGCTATTCTTATAACAGATAAATGACTATTGGCGTTAAAATACAAATGTATTACTCAAAGTATATTTTCTTATGAATGGAACGATCTAGATCCGCGAGAATGATGTCCCCAAATTATCGCATGACATTACATATGAAAAGTGAACATATTTCTCAACAGTTAATATTTTTTAATTTATGGGATTTTTTTTTAAATTTATTTGAAAAATGTGCCATAACTCGAGAACGGTTCATGCTAGCGTTCTAAAGTTTATGTCAATCGTTTTCTAAGGAAAAATTACAAAAGAAATGTCTATTTGCGTAACTTTATTAAAGGTTTTGAACTTTTGATGATTTTTTCGAAAATCCACTCGAAAATTTAGGAGGGTTTTGAACATTCGATTGCGTTTAAAAACAATAGGCTTCCAGTATTCACGGATTGCGATTTTTGTACCAAATTTTATTTAAATCGCTCTATTCGTTCGTCAGTTATCGTTTCCACAGCCTCACTGACACACACACACACACACAGCCATCACCTCAAAAGTGTTTGATTCGTGATCAGGGATGCTGGAAACGTGTTCTCCCGTCAAAAACTCGAATTCGAATTTTCGACCCCATCACAATACTTTTCTTATACATTATGTATATAAGGAAAGTAATAAACTATAAAATATTCAATAAGCATTTGTAATTTAATTTTTAATGCCCTTCATTGCGCCATCCACCCAGAATGAACCGCGTGTTATGTTGCACCATAAGGGAGGCAATCCGTGTATAACATAAACGAATCTGAATAGACGTACCCAATTTTTTTCTTAAAAAAATGACGTATATTTAAATGTTAAAGAATAGATATAGGGAAATCGCAAATTTGTAAAATCTATAAACTTTACTAAATCCGAAAATGTTTGCTGTTTATTTTAAACTCAGTTCAAGAGTACAATCAACATCGGAGTAAGCTAATTAACGATTAATAATATAATTATGAAAATTTTACTTATTTACAAATAACTCTTTGAGTGTACACATTTCTAGTGGAGATATGCTGCACATCTTGACCCCCCTGGACTTAGATTTAAACATGACAAAATCACAATCAAAACACTACACGAAGACTATGCCTAGACTCAATCAAGAATGCCACCGATATTTCTAGAGTTTTAGCTATAATGTACTATTTGTTGTAACACAATAAAATATTTCATGATAAATCCTACAATTCACCAATTTGTCAGTTAAAGGTGATAAAAGACACCGAAACACAATAATTTTATCAAACACATTTTAAACACCAGTCGGCACAGCTTTTGTGTTTACGGTATTGCCATCTAACGCTAAGTTTCAGAACTAGAGGTGTGTGCGATCTATACGGAAGTGGCAATATTCCAAAAAATTACCCTATGTCCTTGTTCTTAGTTTTGTCGAGTACGTCTCAGTGGCATGTCTACCCAGCTTGTAGAAAATAATGTTTCAGTTTCCAGCGAGTGAGAACACTTGTTGATTTAAATGCTGCACAATGTGCCGTCCTTATATGCCGCAAAGCCTGTGACAACATTAGTGCTGACAGTTTGATCGTTAGCATAACTCTTAAAACAACATCCGCATGGCGAAGTTCGTCTATGTAGCTCAATTGTAAGGGTGAATACATTTTTGTGTAACATTTTTTTTTCTTGTAACACTAATTTTATAATGAATAAAAGGGTAAGGTATAAAACATACCGTTTTGAGGTATGAATAATACCTTACCGTTTAGTGTAGAATGTGTTGCATCTTTTTGGCTTAGGATGCAACTCGATGCCTATTTCATTTAAAGCGGTTTATAGAAGAAAAAGCCATAAACACATAAAATAAAAATATCATCTTATACATTAATTAAACTAATACTGTTCCATGACATGTGTTGTCTTATCTATCATAAAAATATTAACTATTCTTTTGGGTTTTCACTTTCGAAATTATTCATGTTTTATCGAAACAGATTTCATTAAAAATATTCATTACTACGATTTAATTTAAATATGGAAAGGTAAAATTAATAATTATGAGAGTTGCAATAAATAATGTATAAATATTCATAAATTATATTTAAGCCTCCTGATAACGTAATCCACGATACATATACATGATGATGTGGTTTGGATAAGGGACAGTTAGCAAGTGTAAGAATAATTAATACACTAACCTTATAAATTTCAATTTTTGCTAGGAGTTTTGTGCATTGTACTCCATGCGACATTCAAATGCGTTACGACAAAAGAAAAAATGGCGTCATCCAATAACGTAATATAATCATATAATCTATCACAGACCCAGACGCATATATATATATATATATATATATATATATATATATATATATATATATATATATATATATATATTTATCAAAAGGAATACCTAAAAACTGAAAAGCAATAGATGAATGCGAAAGACGAAAAGTATCGCAAGTGGCCAGTTATTGCTGATCTCAGAAACCAGGGATCTTATTTCATAAAAAACAGTTTTGAAGCTATTAATAAATTAAAGAGCATACCGCATAATGTGGTGTATAAGAGCTATGATTTTAGCGATCTTTACAATAATATTGATATAAATGATTTGTTTAATATAGTGATTGAATTATACAATACACACAAATCGTATTTATCGATGTCGCTGACAAGGTATACTGCATTGGTGAAACTGCTCCTTTTCGAAACTGTACTTTACAATGGTAAGGGTTTTTACAAGCAGATTAAAGGTATCCCTATGGGGGGAAGTTGTTCTTCGGTTCTTGCAGACATCTATCTCGACAAGTATGAAACGGGTACCCATATACTAAATAAAATGGTTTACATGAGATACGTCGATGACGTGATTTTGTGTTGTAATACAGCAGATTTTAAAATGGATTTTAGTTTTTATCCACAAACTTTAAAACTTATAGAAACTCCTTGCAATTCGGATGAGAGTTTAAATTATTTAGACTTCTGTATAATTAAAGACAATGATAAAACATATTTCAGAATTTTTGATAAGAGAAAACATTTTCCATTTAAAATAAATTTCATAACACCTTGGTCAAGTAATTTACATAAAAATGCTTTTCGTAATATTATCATTAACCAATTGAATAGAAATAAACGTTTGAATAGTAGGGAAAGTGATCAAATACTATACGATGCAGAGTTTATGGATTAAGCTGTAAAACATGGTTACCCCATGGGTTTTGTAATTAAAATACTTTCAGATTTCAATGGGCTAACTGTAACTAAATGTAAGGGCAGATATTTAAACTGTTGAAACTTTGTATAAATAGCGTTATCTCACGTGAATTGGGTTCGGATATTGGTGAGATTGACTTCTGGTTGGAGTTTTGTACATCGGACTTTTTTGGTAAGATTAGTTTTTGAATTTTGTAGAGACGGGTTATAGGGTAGTTTCTTTTGTTAAAGCATAGAGAAATTGAACTGGTTTTTTGTGTATCTTTCAATTTGAATTTTTGTATTTTTGCTGTGGGTTTTTGCTGTTCGGTATTGATGGTATTAAGGCCATTCCATGTATAAGTATCGGCTTCCGGGAGTGTCGCCATGGCATAAAGCATTTGCTCAACCGGAGAGTGGGGGTCACAACTCAACCCGGCCACTTGTGATACTTTTCGTCTTTCGCATTCATAAATTGCTTTTCAGTTTTTAGGTATTCCTTTTGGTAAATATATTGGTAAATGTGTACAAGGGCAGCTTAGCGCCATGTTTGCATATTATACGTAAGCGAAATAATTTTTCAAGAGGCTATTACAGTTAGCTTTACATTTGTAAAATATATATATATATATATATATATATATATATATATATATATATATATATATATATATATATATATATATATATATATATATATATACATATATATTTATACATATATATATATATATATATATATATATATACATATATATTTATACATATATATATATATATATATATATATATATATATATATATATATATATATATATATATATATATATATATATATATATATATATATATATATATATATATATATATATATATATATATATATATATATATATATATATATATATATTTATACATATACATATATATATATATATATATATATATATATATATATATATATATATATATATATATATATATATATTTATACATATACATATATATATATATATATATATATATATATATATATATACATATATATTTATACATATATATATATATATATATATATATACATATATATATATATATATATATATATATATATATATATATATATATATATATATATATATATATATATATATATATGCGTCTGCGTCTGTATATATATGAGTGCAAGTACTTATAGCAATGACCACATTTACTAATGCATTTTTTCAAATAGTTGCATAAATGAATAAATAACATGAATAATAAAATATCGTTCCTCATTGGGTTATTTATTACCATTAAATGCGTTTTCAGTTTTTTTCCATGTGTTAAAATGTAAATGCCACTAATAATTGTCTCCCAAAATTATTCCTTCTTTCTAATCTTTTAACTACGCACCTAAGTTTTTTTAAAAGTTTTTATTTTCGAAGAATGTTAATGACGATTTGTTTTAGTTGCATGCGGTTTCCTTTTTCACTTATGATTGTTGTGAAGAAAAGGGTATTATCAATAGAAAAAAAAAGTTCTTCGTTTACTCCTTAATTAAACAAAATATTTTTCTTTAAAATGCATGCTTTAATTATGCGACACATTATGATGAACAACTATTATAATTTCGATCTTTCTTTTACATTTTTACGCGCTTTTGTGTGTTCGATGACTTACGTACAGGTATACGAATATGCATAAGAATACAGAGTATAACAAAGTTTATCTTTGTAAAAAATAAAGAAAATATATTGCTACTCCGTAACCTCTGTAACTCGCATGACCTGTCTCCAGAAATGGATATATATATATATATATATATATATATATATATATATATATATATATATATATATAATACAAATGTAATACAATTTAGTAAACTACTAAATAAATAATAAGAATGTATATATTCGAAATGTAGTCGGGAAGCTGCCAAACTCACTCGAATACTAACATAGCTATCCAAATTGGAAAATAGAAAACAATACCAATTGAAGAGTAATGTACCACAGATGGAGTGTGTGGTGTGTGTATGTGTGTGTGTAGGGGGTTGTGATCCCCACTCCCCTGTTAAGCAATAATTTACGCCTCGGCAAAACTCTCGGAAGTCGGTACATTAACCATTAATGATATAAAAGTAATATATACTACAATTAGACATTACATTAAACTGCTTAAAGACTAGTACTATATAAACACGTACCTTAAGGGAACTAAATACGCTGAACTAGTTGTTATTCACTCTTTTTATTTTTGTATTACTGTTTTCTGAAATAATTGCATTTTCTTTCAGTTACGAATATGTTAAAAAACTACTAACTTGTACCTAAAGGGGTATACATTTATGAATCGTATTGATGGTATAAGCCTATAGTTATTTTCTATAGCTATAGTCTATAGTTTAAATAACTGAATGTAAATATAAATATTTAAAAACACAGTAATACAAATGTAAAACTGAGTGAATAACACCTCGTTCAGCGTATTTAGTTCCCGTCAGATACGTGTTTATATAGTACTAGTATTTAAACAGTTTAATGTAGTGTCTAGTATTTCTACGATTTTATATCATTAATGGTTATCATGTATATCAGGTATTGTTCTCCATTTTCCAATTTGTATATATGTATATATATATATATATATATATATATATATATATTGTAAATATAGCCTTAACTGCTTTGTTAATTATAACATTGAACCATTCGCCGATCAATGGCATGTTTGGCAATTTATTTAGATATACAAAAATGTTATATATCATTCTAATTTTTGTCTCAAAATTTGAAAAGCAAATATATAAAATATATGATATGCGTTTCATTCTGCTATACATTTTATTCTGATATTATGCTTTTTTCTGTTATAATATTCTGCTATAACATTATGTTAATTTCTTCTTAAATTCGTCTTTGCTAAATTTAATATTTTTTTTTCGTAGTTGCAAAAATAACGCTATCCATTTTTTTTTACTATTCATTTTAAACAATAGATGCATTTTTATGTTTCGTTCAAAAGTTGTTTCTTTTTCCACTTATGACTATTCAGAAGAAGAAAAAATATATTTCTACATAAATGAAATGTTTTTGCTTATATTCATTAAATGAACAAAGAGTTTTGTGATAATGTGAAACTTTAGCATTTAAGCAATATTCTGCTATTCATATGTGGTATTTGTACGTATTATATTACTATAGATAGTAATTGGCCTTTTGATTGTTCTTCTTCAATATTTATTCTTGCTTTAATGTAGATAATTTGATGTTGTTGCATTAATGTGGCAATGCATTAAAAGTACAATTTAAAATTATTATAATTTTAATTATTTTTTTATTGCATTTGTAAGTATACGCACTTGTTTTAATTGTTTTTCAAGGACTGAACGTTATTTTGTATTTGCTGTTCTACCGACTGTGTGGTAAAACAATGAGAGATATGTCTTTAGAATCCACAAGTACCGCGTTGAAACCCAGGAAGCAAGGGAAAATGACCACTGTGAACTTCCATTCGTAACATATGTATGCATAGACGCAGTATTTCAGAATGCTTTTGAAATTGCAGGTATTGATGGGCTAATGCGAGACACGACTATGGTGCGCCAGAGCGAAGTTTCCTTTGCCAGTGAAGGCATTCCCTCCTCTTGCCTGCTAGTATGGGTGAACAATGGTTTCAAACTATAAAATCTTATATGCTCAACACATGGCTTTCTATGCAGGCTCATATTCATGCTCTATTCAATTCTTCAATAATTCATTACATTGTGTTTAATTGCAAAACATAGCACCCATAATTATTTTAAATTACACATAAACTTTTAATTCAATTTTTTTTTTATTTGGTTACTGAACATATTTTCAAATATGACGTAACGAACTAAAATGTTCATAGAGTAATATGATCGATCTTAGTATTTTCATTGTTAAAAATGATGTCTAAAACAAGCATTCAATTCATATATTTGAGCATACGTAGTCCTGCATTTTAGATGTTGATGATATTTTCGGACCATTTTGCAAAAACGTCAGTTTCTTTTTTTTTTAATCATACCAAAATCTAATCAGCCGCAGTACAACCCACAAGTGACAAATTTATGTGAAATTTGATCTATTAGTTTTTTAGCTAGATCGGATACAAGCAATTTTTGCGGGCCTTTTTACAAAACAAGGGAGATTATTTTAACCCGAATCGTACCATAAACTAATCTGCACCAGAATCATACACAGGTTACTCACCTTTGGGCCAACAGCTCTCCTGAAAACACCGGTTCTCGTTAGATCACCGAAGTCAGACAGCATCGGGCGCGGTTAGTACTTAGGTGGGTGACCACCTGGGAACACCGCGTGCTGTTTGCACATTTCGGGCGCGGTAGCCCAGTGGTTTGTGCGCTGGATTTGCACGCTGCCACAATTGCCGTGTTCATGCGGAGTACGATCACGTTGAACCTGTGGGTTCGTAAGTTCTTCCGAGAGGTTGGTGGTAGGGGAAGAAGGGTACGGTCCCTGTGGTTGCCTCCCCCACTGGGTTCCGGTCTAAATTGGGTGGCACTTCCCGGCCGTCCAAATGGTTACCTTACACCTTTCTGGTAGGTCGGACGGTCTGGGTCTCAACATCAACAACAGGTTACTCGCCTAACAAATTTTATAAAATTTGGTTCATAAGTATTTGAGTTTGAATCGATACATACATTGCCCAGACAGACACACTGACTTACAGACACACAGATACACACACAGAGGCACATATATAAACACAGACACACACCGACATACACAAAGACGTCACGCTAAAAATATTTTATTCGTATTCTATAGGCCCCAAGTCGTATAGATCCGTCGGAAACTCGAGTTGCAATTTTCGGCATGACTTCAATACTTTTCATCTATATTGACATGTATTGCAGGGCATATAGAAAGCTGTTCATTTGGTGAAAAAGTATAAAATTATAAAGAGACTTGAGACAAATTATTATTTTGCAGAAAGACAAATTTTTTTATAAGATAATGATAGAATGCTAGATTTTAGATTAGAGACAACCCAAAAAAATATCAGATTCTTTCACTAAATTGTTACCGTTTCGATTTGGAATCAAATAGATCATCATGTACAGTAAAGAAATTTGACTGTAGAGGGGTATAGTTATTAGTGAGGTTTACCGAGATATTGTGTCCAGATCCAAGTTCCAAATATTGAATAAAACTGTATTAATGAACATATTTGATTTCAAGACAATAATTCTGCATCCCATAGAATAAAAAGTGCGTCCCATAGATATTTCAAGAAATCATCTATAACCAGAATGGTCAGAAATACTTTCTTCTTATAGTTTTTTAGGTGAACAGAAATAAATTTCAAATGCAATAAAAATTTCATATCTGCGTGGAGAGTTAATGGCGTTTTTATACAGATTCGTTCATTCTCACAGTTAAATCAATTTAAATGAAAAAAAGGAAGTTTCCAATAAAATAATTGTTTTATATTTTCTCTTTTGAAGTGATTAGGTAAAAGGCGTTTCTGTAGATGCAGAGATTAACTATTTTTACTATTATAATACAGCTTTATTTCTTTTTTTATTGCTCAACAATGAGATTTATCCATGGTTTGTTTTTATCACTGATATATTTAATCAGGAACGTGAAAAGAAAATATATATCATCCACGTACTTTGTTCATTATATATATAAATAGTGGAATAATATAATTGTAAATATAAAACACCTCTTGCAAAACATGATATTTCAATACTTACAAATAAGCACATTAATAACAAAAAAGATCAATCATGCTTAAAGCATTGATTATGAAACACTTTCCAACTTCAATGCAATTTTATTTAAACATCCCTAAAATGCAATACATTCCTCGGTAATATTTTAAAACATATCACAATACTACATTAATTTATTATATGTGAAAACTTAAACCTTCATCGAAAAAAATTAACTTCATTCAAATGACGGCATTGAAATATAAATTGCCTGCTTTAAACATCTCTAAAATGCGATACATTCCTCAGTAATATTTTAAAAACTATCATAATACTACGATAATTTATTATATTTGAAAACTTCTTCGAAAAGAACTGAAATTCATTCAAATGACGTCATAAGAAAAATAACACACCTGGCTCTCTCTATAAAAGCAACATTTCATCCATAAATAATTTCCCATTCACGTCATTCATCACAATACTATAATAATTTATTTTATTTAAAAATTGAGACCATGGAGCTACAAGTAATTAAAGTCAATGCTTAAAACTTCATCGAAAAAAATCATCCATCTCTTTGTAAAATCAGTGAATATTTCATTCATATCAGCTATTCAGACTCCTTGAACTAAATGATTTTGGGTTAAAGAAATACATCAATTCTAATACAACTCATTCTGCATATTTTGCTGTTTACATTTTACATAGGTGAAAAATAGGCTTCGTTGTAGAAATAATCAAATTTGGATTAGAATTTAAACTCAAATATATTGTAATTAAGTTGTTTCAGTATGTAGATGCACAGAATTTAAGCAAAAAAAAGTAGTTTTAGGACAGATACAACACTCAATATGAATTAAAAAGAACTTTAAAAATCACGATTTTGAGACAAGATGGATGCCATATATCATTTTAAAGTGGGTCGCGTGATCGTTTCATATCATGGTCACGTGATCGTTTCATATAAGAGGTGTTATTACTATTTTAATTTTTATTTAAAAAACTACTGAATATATTTCGCTGAATTTTTTTATATATTTTATGGAACAATTTGTATATTACCTAAAATTTTCGGAGCAATTTGTGAATTTTAAATCCGCTTAAAAAATGTTTGAAAAATTAGATCCCATTGGGCTTAATGTATTTCATTTTTTCAACCCGGGTTCAATCCAAAACTAATTGGGTGATATCATTCATTTATATTCCCGTCGGTCCTACAGACCGTCTGAACAACATACTAAAATTTCATTTTGATTAAGTCATTTTTACGGCAGTTATCGTGCTAACGGACAGACAGACAGACATAATGAACAAAACTACTTTTCAACTTTGTTGTAAAGTGTTAAAAATGATAGTAGGAAATGCCTAAATTTTTTTTCAAATACATGCAGAGTCCAAAGTTAGGATATTGCAATTTCATTCAATTAGTTCAACGGTAGAATCCTAAGTTATCAGAAAAATGGTCCGTAGTTTGATTTCCGATTGAAGCAGCAAGGTACTTTACAAAGGCGTTTGAACAGATCAATACTGTAAGTTTGAGCAAAAATGTTGAGGTCTGAAAATGATAATAATCCGACTATACCGAATCCAGTGGACTCTGGTACATTGAGCGCCGATTTTGTATTGTGAGGACTACGACCACGCATGAAACTACTAACCTGGAGGATAAAAATAACAGTAGGAGGCTAACCTGGAGTAAAAATAGCAGGATGCGGTCAGTTCGATTGTGAGTTAAACGTCAATCATACATTAGAAGGTAGAGGATGCAAAGACCACTTTGATGACAAGAGCTTGCGTCCAAGTAATTTAACGGTAGAGCATTGGCTGTCCAGTACGAAGATCCGTGGTTCAATCCCCTTTTGGGTCAGCAAAGTACTTTATAAACAATTTTACACAAGCCTGAAATTACAACATAGAAAATTATAGAAAGTGGAAGCTGGAATATAAATCATCGAATTTACAGTCTCAATGTTCTTCCAAATGGAGGGACTTTACTGTTCACTAAATACATCCGATAATACTGACAGTAACTCATATTTTATTAAAAGTGAAAGGACTATTAGATATTATACGGCATAAAATGATGCATTAAATCAAATAAAATTAGAAATGCTTAAGGTTATCAATTTCACAATGTGTATTTCCTTGTTATAAATCCAAAATACTAATTGATAGCTTGACCAAATCAGCAAATGAGAGAGAAATAGTTAATATGCATCAGAGACAATTTAGATGCTGTCCGGTTTTATGAACATATTTTTATCATGGACTTACACCCATAGACAACTTTGATATTGCGTCCTTTTTTTAAACTTTGCCCTTCCATAAAAATGAATAAATAAATCGAAAGTTGCAAAGAAGCATGAGTACATTTCAAAATGAAACAGTCGAAATAAAAATTAAGCTGTGTTATAAAGGTTTAAATATAAAAACCACATATTTTTTGTTTAATTAATGAATAAAGAAGAAAAATAATATTTCCATTGAAAATGATATATATTTTTAACCGAACAATCTTAACTTAAAAAGAAAATTTCTGTTTCCAAAACAAAAATGTCATTAACTTTCCATGAAAATAAAAAAGCTGTTTTGCTTTTGCAAAAATATATTCGTGCGCAGTCAAAGGATTATGGGGAAGGAAACATTTTAGAAAACGCTGATTATATGCATTTTCTTTTGACACGTGAGATGGTAAAAATTAAAATTGCATCTGGTGTTTGAAAGGGATTAAAAAAGTATAACCTGTTCTTTTATTTATGTCATTGTTTTGTTAATTCGTTAATGTAAGGCTTTACAAAATTTCTACTATCTGAATTGTAAAGGTTCTCCAGACGATTTAGCGGTGATTTTATTCCCCTTACCATTTTCATGTTTGAATAAGTCTTGGTGATGAATTCGATACGGATAACTCTTGTTCTAAAGTTGAAAAACAATAATATTCTGTTTTGCTACCATACTATTGTGTACCTAACTTCAATTACTTTTTAATATTTTAATTTACACGCAGAGAGGTGTAGTTGCCCTCTCCCTGGGACGATTTCAGAAATTTGATCATATCGCATTTTCAAGTTATGCTATAGAGTAGTTTCAAAGACTATTCTTCTTAACTTGAGCCACTGAAAGCCGCGTACTCGGATTACATGCACTCCGTGTGCTTATGAATAACATTTTACGTCTGAGTTTCTGTCAAATGCTGTCAAATATCTGTCGATGCGCACTGCGAGGGTCACAGATATTTAGTCAAAAGGGTGCACCAGTACATTAGAGAAAATAAGGTGTGTTTGAGCACTTATTTCATATTACGACGACACACCGTGTTTTATATTTTTTGTTATAAGCTGGCTTAAAGTTAAACTCCGTTTTGTTTCAGAGAATTTCCTATATGTTTTGGTGTAATTTTGTTCAGAGGCATGTGCCTTACACCCTGGGCAACGTCGGTATTCGCTGTCAATAAATTATATATTGTAGGAATGTAAACCATCCTTCACAATTCAGATAGTTGAAAATATTTTTTTAAAACATTACATTAACCAATTAAAGTAACTGTGGCATAAATAAAATAATATGTTTTACTTTTTTAAATTCCTTTCAAACAACAGATGCATTTTCAATTTTTACCATTTCACATGTCAAAAGAAAATGCCTATAATCAGCATTTCTTAAAATGTTTCTTTTCCATAATCCTTTAACTGCGCACGAATACATTTTTGCAAAAACAAAACAACATTTTTGTCTGCATGGAAAGTTAATGACATTTTGTTGGGGGGGGGGCAGAAATTTCCTTTTTAATTTAAGGTTGTTCGGTGAAAAAATTGTAAAGGTTCACAAGACGATTTAGCGGTGATTTTATTCCCCTTACCATTTTCATGTTTGAATAAGTCTCGGTGATGAATTCGATACGGATAACTCTTGTTCCAAATTTGAAAAATAATAATATTCAGCTTTGCTATCATACTATTGTGTGCCTAACTTTAATTACTTCTTAATATTTTAATTTACACGCAGAGAGGTCCAGTTGACCTCTCGCTAGGACGATTTCAGGAAATTGATCATATCTCATTTTCTAGTTATGCTACAGCGTAGTTTCAAAGACTATTCATCTTAACTTGAGCCACTGAATGTCGCGTACTCGGATTACATGCACTCCGTGTGCTTATTAATAACGTTTTACGTCAGAACTTCTGTCAAATGCTGCCAAATATCTGTTGATGCGCAATGCGTGGGTCAAAGATGTTTAGTCAAAAGAGTGCACCAGTACATTAGGGAAAATAAGGTGTGTTTAAGCACTTATTTCATATTACGACGACACACCGTGTTTTATATTTTTTGTTATAAGCTGGCTTAAAGTTAAACTCTGTTTTGTTTTAGAGAATTTTCTATATTTTTCGGTGTAATTTTGTTCAGAGGCATGTGCCTTACATCCTGGGCAACGGTTATTCGCTGTCAATAAATTATATATTGTAGGAATCTAAACCATCCTTCACAATTCAGATAGTAGAAAATATATTTGTAAAACCTTACATTAACGAATTAAAATAACTGTGGCATAAATAAAATAATATGTTCTACTTTTTTTAATTCCATTCAAACAACAGATGCATTTTTAATTTTTCCCATTTCACATGTCAAAAGAAAATGCCTATAATCAGCATTTCTTAAAATGTTTCCTTCCCATAATCCTTTAACTGCGCACGAATACATTTTTGAAAAAGCAAAACAGCTTTTTTGTCTGCATGGAAAGTTAATGACATTTTTGTTTTGGAAACAGAAATTTTCTTTTTAAGTTAAGGTTTTTCGGTGAAAAAATGGCCTTTTTCAATGGAAATAATAAACTTATTTTCTTATTATTCATTAATTAAACAAAATGTGGTTATTGTGTTTAAGCCTTTATGACATAGATTAATTTTTATCTCGATTGCTTCATTTTGAAATGTATTCATGCTTTGCTGCATTCTTCGATTTATTTAACCATTTACAGCAAAGGGCAAAGTATGAAAAGTATAGCAATAACAGGATTGTTTATAGATGTAAGTCCATAATACAAGTATGTTCCATACTACTGGGCATCATCCAAAGTAGCTATTAAGTAGTTAAAAGTGATGGTAGGTATTGCTTGTTTAAACTCTATTACAGCACTAATATACACTAGCGTGTTAAAAATAATTAAAAATCGTATAGTAATATATGTCTTTGTGGAGGAGAATATATAAAAATCTTTGTTAAGAAATTTCTTTCGACAAGTAACCTACTTTTTTCTGCAATCTGGCCTCTACCTAGCAAATATATATTTCTGAATGATAAGTAAAAACGTACTGGTAACTTAAATAAAAAATCATTAATACTTTTTAAACTATATTTATTGAAATTCCATTTTTCAATCGGTATGTTGGATTTACATTAAAAACCTAACGCTTCAATTGACACCCTTATTAATTTTACACAGGGAGCTTTTGTGATGACAAGCGCAATTTAGCGTAAAAGTCTTAACGTACATATTTAAATTATTTATATCCTCATGTGATGTATAATAGTCATATCTTCAAAATTGTAGCAGGTCCAATGGAAGCACGAATGGTCAGTCACATCCTTTTCTTTTGGATCTTGAATCACAGCAAGGTTGCTTGTCGTTTTACTATGTAGCCTGATTTTTTTTCGCTTATCTTTTTAAAACACCACGAATATATTTTAGTTTTACTATTTCTATCTCTCAAGCGTACTGTAACTGCCAACTGTATGTTTTGTATCTCACAACCATAAATCAGTTTCCAAATCCCTTTTCCGTTATCATTCATGACCTCATGACCTCTGGAACACGGACTATTTTTGAAGTGATGTCCGTTTGTATGTCTGTCTGTGTTCAATTTCTTGGGGACACAATATTTGCAACAGATATTAAATGGTTTCACGAAATTATATGCGGTTTAATAATGGAAAATCTAGAATTAGATATAGATATATATTTTTTTAAATTCAACTGAAAATTATACCTAAAACAGGATCATTTATATTCCTATTTGACATTTCCTAATATATATTATATATCAGGATATATTATATTTTCTATTTTGACATAATTTGGAATAAAAAGGGTTATTTATGATACAGTGATCTCCAAACTTAATAGTTTCAACCATTATAGTGAAAATAGCCGCTATACATTTTGTTTTCGTGACGTCACTGACTCACTCGTACAGTTAACTCGTATAGTTCAATATTTAGTTCAGTTTAGTTCAAATTTTATACCATCGGAAAGATTAAACTACGTTTCCATTAACAAGTTTTAAACCAATTCAGTAATATAGTTATTTCATATTTCTGTATTTATTTTGTAATGCATCTAAATATGTGTATTTTAGACGATTTCATTTTCACTTATTCTCAATGAAGAATTGGAGATTTGTGCGGTTCTAGTCTCTGTTATGGATATGAATAAGTATTTTCTCATTCTAATAAAATAAAGTAATTTCACTATTCTGAAATTTTCTATGAATTTTTAATTGGATCTATAAAAATTCATTATTTTTTTTGCAATTGTGAGGGCGAAATAAGTCTGATTGTCTTAATGACGTCACAGCAGGTGTAGTGTCTGTTGCTATGAGGAAAAGTTACGTGTTTATCCAACCGTTTTAAATTCGCGTGGTACAGTTAGCATGAATGCGTATGAAAATGTAGAGATTTGAAATATTGTTTTTGCAAAACAGACGTTACATAGGTTATGTAGTGATTGTGTTGTATTATTTATATCGCAATCTTTTACTTAGAATCGAAGAAACCACAAGTATTTCGTTCTAGGGAGGTTACAAATGTAATCATACATATGTAATGTCTAAAAATGATATACAATATTATATACAATAAAATATAATAAATATTCTGTAATGCATGTTGAAACAGAACACCATTATTCATCAAACTTAATGACACAATCAATATCACATTTATACAAGATAAAAATTCAAATACATTCAAACACCACGCTTGGTAATCGGGATTCAGCAAATATCTTATAAATATTTCCTTTTACCGGCAAATCATCCTTGAAGGATTTTATGCAATTCTTCCTTAAAAATATAAAAATATGCATAAGATATATTAAGAATATATTTTATTTCTGAAGTACCTCGTTCGTTTGATGACTACATGCAAGAAGCAAAATCGCTACTGTCATGCCTGAAAAAGCACGATAAATTATTCTCAACATTCTACTTAGCATATACATTTTAGGTTTAAAGCATTCAGTACTTAATATTCTTTATTTGTTTGCTTTTTTGCGGAATAGTATATATACATTTTTATGTTTTAATCTTTTTCAGAATAAATAACTTTCCTTTGCGGTCGTAGAATGGAAAACGTAACTGCAAAACGCTTTAAGGTTCAAAATTCGAAATATTTCTTTATTGTAATTGCTGTATTAAACTTATATTTTGCAAAATAGATTGGGATATTATTACTTTGACCTTTCCAGGGAAAATTATTATCCTCATAGGGCGTACTCAGGTTCCTTTTAATGTGGGGGGAATACAGAAAAAAACTTATTAACAAAAAATATGATTAATTTATTTTATTATTATTTTTCACACTTTATTATATTCCAAATCAGCAAAATTATTGACACTTATCCAACTATGACTTTCAAAATCAACTGAAGTGTCACTAATTTCGTATAGTCCCAAAACTGTCCTCATTGTAGACGCCATTTTGAAAACCAACTGATTGGTAACCACAATATTTAGTCCATAAACTGTGACATTTAACTGAAACTAATAATTTTCAATGATGAAGTCACCGGGCATCTGATTGCAACTAATAATTTTCAATGTCGAGAAATTCCTGTCATAGAACAGCAAAGGATTAAGCAACTCGATTCTTAAGGAGTGTATTGTCTGTGAATTTTTTTTCACATTTTGTTTCTATATCAATCATATTACTTTCCTTATATACATAATGTATAAGGAAAGTATTGTGACGGGGTCGAAAATTCGAATTCGAGTTATCGATGGGAGACCACGTTTCAAGCATCCCTGATCACGAATCAAACATTTTTGAGGTGATGTCTGTGTGTGTGTGTGGGGGGGGGGGTTATGTGTGTGTGGGGGGTATGTGTGTGTGTGTGTGGGTATGTATGTGTGTGTGTGTGTGTGTGTGTGTGTGTGTGTGTGTGTGTGTGTGCTAGTGAGAGTGTGGAGAGGATAACTCACAAACGAATGGAGCGATTCGAATTAAATTTGGTACGAAAATCACAACCCATGAATACTGGAAGGCAATTGTTTTTAAACGCACTCGAATGTTCAGAATCCCCCTAAATTTTCGAGTGAAATTTTGAAAAAATCATCAAAAATTCAAAACCTTTAGTAAAGTTACACAAATAGACATTTCTTATGTAATGTTTACTTAAAAAACAATTGGCATAAACCTTAGAACGCTAGCATGAACCTTTCTCGAGATTATGTACATTTTTCATATAAATTTATAAAAAATCCCATAAATAAAAAAATATATTAACTGTTGAGAAACATGTTCACTTTTCATATATAATATCATGCAATAAATTTGGTGACATCATTCCCGTGGATCTAGCTCGTTCCATTCATAAGAAAAGATTCTTTGAGTAATACATTTGTACTTGAACGCCAATAGTAATTTATCTGCTATAAGAATAACTTATTTTTCCGTCCACAACGCTTGGCGAGATTTTGGCGGCGAATTTGGCGGAATGTCACTAACTTAGCGACTTTTTGAAATATTGCTAAATTAACGAAAATTTCGTCAAATGGATAGAATTGACGCTAAATCAATGAAAATGACGACTAATTAACAAAGATTCAATATCAAGGAAAGAATATAAGCATCTACTGTAAGAAAAAACTATTGTTTTTACTGTAAAAGTAGTAAATTCATTGCATTATATAAGGAAAGTCATGTGTTGCCGACATCAGATTTTTTGCTATTATTTTCATAAGGACACCTTCGCATACAGTAAAAATAAGCTCATGCTACAGAAGAATAAACATGCTATTTTAAATTCCTTATTTATACAAGCTTTAGAAATAAACACTAAATATAAGTGAAAAAAAATATATATGTATCCAATGTCGCTATGTAAGTGAACAATAAATGCAACCGAGTAGGCATCTATATGGAACTTCGATTTGTTCATATTTGTGGTAAGTGTCTTCAAAAATGGCAGGTTATCAGGAATTCTCCAAATACAAAAAAATATTAAATAAAATTTAATATGCAAACCTCTATTAGAAATATTTAAGAAAAGTAACTTCAAATGATTCTGTAAACTCATTTTTGTATATACAAAATATATGAGTACTCACTTTCATAGGCAATATTTAAAAAAAACTCTTCAATTCAGCATTTTACCAGGAGAATATGTTTAAGGTTTCTTCAAAAATGTTTGGGTTAACCTCCAATGATATACCTCTGCCTGTAGGTGTTTGAAAAAATTCTGAACACTAACTAAAGCTTAAATGCATACACACAGACATTATATATATATATATATATATATATATATAATATATATATATATATATATATATATATATATATATATATATATATATATATATATATATATATATATATATATATATATATATATATATATATATATATATATATATATATATATATATATATATATATATATATATATATATATATATATATATATATATATATATATATATATATGCAAATTATTCATACCAGTATACATCACTGTAATATTTTAACTTTATTATAAAAACAGTATTAGGAACTAGGCAGTGCGTAAAAGCTAATATATATTGGAATTGATTTTTAATGTGAAGGAACACAAAATTAATTTCTGTTAACTTTTGTTTTTTATTCATTTAAAACAATATTTTTCAAAGATTTTTTAAAGATAATTATAATTAAAATTATGCCATGAAATTTTTGTCCAAAACATATTCTACTCTGTATTACAGTGTCATCAGAAAGTAGCGGACATCCAATTATCAAGTGATATTATGCAGGAAGAAATTGAAATTGTGGATTTTTGTTTCAGTTAGGTAATACTGGAATTCCTTTAATACATAAGAAATACAGGCTGATGTTTATATTTCGTAAGACGATAATTTCAGACCTCTATTTTGCCAATCGAAAAATGGCATTTTCTGAGTGACATACATTTTTAGAGCAATGAAATTAATCACCACAGCCCTTTTTATGAGAATGTCTATAAAGTGTTTCGAAAAAGTTAATTGAAAAGTGATAGCAATGCCATCTCTTTTTCAAAAATTTCTGGGTTAAAACGAATGTCAAAAGTCTTCTCAAATTGCTTGCAGCAGACCTATTTTCTAGAAAAAACTTTATCTACCTCGTAATCGTATAAATTTTAGCGATTTAAGAGCATGGATATTTCGTCTGAAAAACTTCTATGACTCACTCATAAGAGCGGTTAGAGAATTATTGCCGGAAGTTTGAAATAATTTAGCAAAACTCTGAAAAAAATCATTGTTCCTCAGTTGATACAAATAAAGTGTGAAATTATCGTTTGACGTGATAAGAACCGCAAGCGATATTTTTGATATACTATTGAGCCTATATTAGTGATACCCAACTGAAAAAAATCTTCTATTTTAATTCCTCTGTGCAATATATAATTTTAAAATTTAATTTGCACAACTTTCTGCTCACTCTGTAAAATTAATACCATTCAATCAATAAATGTAATATAATAATAATAATAATAATAATATTAATAATAATAATAGTAACAACAATATTAATAATATTAATAATAATAATAATAATAATAATAATAATAATAGTAATAATATTAATAATATTAATGATAATAATAATAATAATATTGGAATTTTAAATATAAATTATAGATGATATATTTTATTATGCAAAACAAGAATGATATGTTATGAGGCAACTAATACTGCATTCTTACTTTGCTTATATACATAATGTACAAGGAAAGTATTATGACGGGGACGATATCTCACGAACGAATGGAGCGATTCGAATAAAATTTGGTACAAAAATCACTATCCGTGAATAGTGGAAGCCTATTGTTTTAAAACACAATCGAATGTACAGAACACCCCCTAAATTTTCGAGTGAAATTTTGAAAAAATCATCAAAAAATCAAAATCTTTAATAAAGTTACACAAATAAACATCTTTTATATAATTTTTCCTTAGGAAAAGGCAGACATAATTTTTAGAACGCTAGCATGAACCGTTCTTGAGATATTGCACATTTTTCAAATAAATGTATCAAAAAATTCCATAAATTAAAAAAAAAAACATTAACTGTTGAGAAACATGTTCACTTTTAATATGTAATATCATGCGATAAATTGAGTGGCATTATTTTCATGGATCTCACTCGTTCCATTCACGAGAAAATATACTTTGAGTAATACTTTTGTATTTCATCTCCAATAGTCATTTATCTGCTGTAAGAGTAACGTATTTCTCCTTCCATTACGCTTGGCGAGATTTTGGCGACGAATTTAGCGGGATCTCGCCCACTTGGCAATATTTTTAAATGTTGCCAAATTAACGAAAACTCGCCATGTGGATAAAAATGACGCTAAATCAATGAAAATGACGACTAATTAAAAAAAATTCAGCATCTTAGTAAAAAATATAAGTATCTACTATAAGAATACCATTTTTTTAACTGTAAAAGTAGTAAATACATTTTATTATATAAGGAAAGTCATGTGCTGCCCACATCAGATTGTTTAATGTATTTACTATACACTACGACATCGACGATAATCTAGTAGAAAGATAAACTTGAATTCGCATGTTGTAATATTACAACGTATTAAATATTGAATAAAATGATAAACGCCAAAGGTGCCTAACTTTGCGTAGATGAACATTAAACTCTTACGCAAGCCAATTATTGATTCAACCTCGTACCGTTATGTTAAATTATGTAAAACCAATTTTTATTCACAAGATTAAATTGAAGATTACAATTTTCTATCTAAAGTTCTTAATGTTTCTTTTGAGTTATTTAAAGGAATAGAGATAATTGGATTAAACGTGTTTTATAGTTCAGAATGAGTAAGGTATAAATGCGATCAAGGATATTTTGTAGGGATTTTGGTCAACTTTGATTTTGGACAATTTGGTCTTGTTCGTTTTCAGTTCATAAATATGCAGAATATCAAAGAAAGCCATGTAAAAACCAATTACTCGAGAGTTTTAGGGTTATTATTGTACACCCCTACAATACATGGTGATGTACAGGGGAAATATTGGAATAGTGAAAATTTCGACTCGAATTTTCTACCGATCTACAAGTTTCGAGCGCACTAAAAACCGAAAACACTTTTTTTAGCATAGCGTCTGTGTGTTTGTGTGCTTGTGTGTCTATTTGTGAACTGTATGTAACCACTCTAACTCAAAAACTAATTGACAAAATTTCATAAAATTTGGTAGGTAAGTCACCTGCTGGTGACCCTGGTGGCGATTAGATATTGGAAAAATTCGGGGAAAAAATGGCCCCCAAAATCGAATGTATTCAAAATAGCTGAGAAACTAAATAATTAAAGTTAATAAAATTTGGTAGATATGACACTTCTGAGTTACCATGGTGCTGATTACATTTTGGTACGATTCGAAAAAAAGTTTTTCTAGTTTTTGCGAAATGATCAGCAAACATCATCAATGTCTAAAATAAAAAACTGTTTTATGCTCACGTGTATCAATTAAATGATTTTATCATACATTATTTTTGTAAACGAAAAGTATAAGACCAATCGCAGTGCTTTAAGATAGACTGTTAATGATATATTTAAGATTTTTTTTTGTTTTAAGAAGATGTTTTTCACTGTAGTTAAAATCCCTAAGGTGCTGATTAGATTTTTTACGAAATAGCCCGAAAAAATTATGAAAATCTTAAATAACTGACGGCATTTGCTGAAATATGTAAATTATGTACTTGTCCTTCATGGAATTTTTTACAACCAAGTAAAAATGATTGACTCTATGGCGGTGGGATGAACCGTTTTGGAGATATTTCATTTTCTCGGAATTTTGAAGACTTGGAGATGTTTCAAAATGCATTACTTTACCAAATGAAACTAATATTCCTTAAAAACTCAAAGTAGATATAGCATCAGAAAAAGTACCCATGATATTTTCAGCAATTAATCACAATTTAATGCGTCATGAAATTAAAAAAAAATGATTTTGAGCTGTAGCAAAAGTCATGTGTTGTCCCCCCATCAATTTTTTTAGACATGTGTATAGGAAACCCTAACAGCACTACTTGATGAGTAGGATAGTTGAAACTTTAGTGGAAATAACCTTTTATTTTAGTGGGTCTGGTTCTCTTCAGTCCAATGCTTCCACACTCGCATCACTGTCGTGGCATTGCATTCCATGCGAGCTGCTATTGCACAATAAGTAAAAGCTCCTTCACGAAGACCAATTATTCATCCCCGTTCAAACTTGCTCATATGGCAACCTCTGTCATCGTAGAGACATAGTGACTTCTCGTGAAACGTAGACCGCTGGCAAACAACCATAGACTATTTTCAACGTCCTGCTACGGCTCTCTATTTATACGGATAAAACAATATTTCAGAGGATGAAACGGGTAAAACAATAGTTCAGAGCATATCACAACCTAATTTGCTTTTGCGTGATTTCATCATGATGTTCCAGTTTTTACAAACATGAATATACAGTAAAGGATAATTTTAGAAAATTTCGGGAACACTCCTAGAGCTTTGCAAAAAAAAACATGCGTATAAATTTGATAATGTGCGTAGTTTTGCGATTAAACTACAATTACTTTTTAACAACAATGATATTTTTCTAAATAGACACTTCGGATATCACCGACAATGAAACTTGAAACATAAGGCAATCTTTAGATCAATTAATGCAACAATAGATTTTGATTACGTATAACAGTAAGATCAGATTTCAGAAAAATATGTAAATTATAGTTTAGTCAAGCCATCAAAATCCCGTTTAACTCAGAAGTAGTCAGATACAGATGTATTTAAATTTCTAAAGCTCAGATTTCAATTTAAAATATCGCTGTGTGTACAATAGAATGGAGACTATTCGAAGAACTGTAGAAGGCTGGATGGGCGACCTCTTGTATGAAAGACTTGGTGATGAACCATCTGCTCAACTTGCGTGGAAATTATTGGGAGATTTGATTGGACAGCAACTATTAGGTACTGAATATGTCACAGTTCCTTTCATCCAATCAGCATCCTATTATAATCAGCTCTTTGTATTCATCAAAAAGAAAAATATTTTCTCAACGTTTGGCATATGTCCCCCGACGTACAAAGTCGTTGGTAATATGGATTACTTGGTGAACAGAGATGTATCTACGTGGGCACCACAGTTTGATTTCTCCCCATGGGACGTCGCTGACTCGCATAACATATATAGGGAGTACAAGCTTCGTATAACATCGAATCAAGTTGGTATGGAAAAGATAATCGACATTAAAGTTATTGAGCCTCATGCACGTAGTGCGAATTCACCCATACCAGGAACAGCCACAATTCACAGGAATCTTGTGGAAGAATTGAATGGAGAGAAAACGCTTTACGTTATTACAGATGTTGTGCTGGCCAGCTATGTGAGACTAATTGTGCAAATAGGAAATCGCAACGTTACATTCATCAATGACCGTGACATGCCCATTGGATTCAAATACCGAAAATACAGGCTGAGAAAAGATGGAACTTTTATTTCGGAACTACAGACAACCCTTAAATATCTGGAAAAAGAAGCGGTTTGGTTGCAACCAACTTCCCAGCCTATACCGAGCGTTCCAATTTGGGATAACATGCGACGACTTTACCATAGTGGCGGAAGAAGGAAGATTAGGAACAACCTGACTATCCCCAGGACAGGAGATTCTTCAGCCCTTTGCGTCAGACGTTCACGCCGACCAAACGGTACTGTTGTCCTTCTTGAGCAACCGGTACTTCATGGACCAGTTGTCCGTGCTAGAGATGCAGTAGCTGTGGAACATAATGAGGAGGAAGAGGGTAACCAATGGGAAAACCAAAGATTCCCAAGAGTAGTAGTTAATCCAGAAAATCAAAGGCAGATCAGAAGAGCCATATCAATGGTGGCTTTGCATGGTAGCGATTAAGTGCATACGAAAGTGAACAGCTTATAGCAGTAATGTATTTTTTAGTATCCAGTGAAAGCAATAAATAAGAAATACACATTTTATTTTAATAACATTATTACAAAATATATTATTACACGGAAATGCATATAATTAAATTAATTAGCTGTAATATCAGGAGTATCTAAAAGATCAGATTTAAGGTTCACTGACATTTTTAACATGCATTAGTCGATATACTTTAGGAATATGACAGCGATCTGCCCTTTCAAGTCGCCATGTCCGAAACTGCGGCTCTTATGTGTGTAATATACGTGATGCAACAAAATCCGATTTTTAGTTGTCTGTATTTTTACCTCTAAGATAACAATTGATTTCATATTCTTTTGTAATATTACCAAAGCTTAAAAACAAAACACACGAAATTGCAATTGGTGAGCAAAAAACGATATAATAGTAATAGAAAGTATGGATAATAGCAAAAAACGAACAAATAGAGCTTTATAAGTGCAATATTTACATTCCTTATAATAATTAGTAATATAGATGAAAAGTATGGAAAATAGAAACTCGAGTTTTCCATAGATTCACACGTACCGATGAATATAGAACAGGAAAAATCGGGGTTAATATATCTGTGGAAGAATATTAACACACATTTTAATCAGGCGTAGCTTTATTTAGTCGTAGTCAATAAAATCTACTACTAAACTACTACTGACTTTCTATAGGTTCAAATTCATTTTGTTATTTTTATATTTCATGATGCTGTAAATTGAGTTCAATTGCAGAAAATAACATGGATACTTTTCTCATATTATATCCAATTTGCCTTTTAAATGCATCTTCGTTTTAGTCGGCAAATTAATTCATTTTAAAGTCTTCAGCTTCTCAAAACTAAAAAAAAATATCGAGTACAGTTCATCCTAGAGTCATTGGGTCCGTCTTGTTTGCTTTGATAAAAAAATCAGGTATAGTCGGGTCAGTCATAGTTTTCTGCATCATGTCAAAATCTAATTAGCATGAGGATAACCTTCAAGGGACTTAATTACTAAATTTTAAGAAATTTCATTAAATCGTTTTTAGTTGCAGTAAAAACCGTCTTTAGTTCTTCAAAATTAAAAGAAAACCGCATACATCGCATACATCGAGAACAATCAGTCTAAGGATAATTTGTCAGTCATAGGATTCAATGTATTTTACGGTTTCAACCCGTGTTAAATCCGAAACTAATTGGGTGATATTATTCATTTCCATTCCCATATGTCCCACAGACCGTCTCAACAACATACTAAAGATTCCTTTTGATAAAGTCATTTTACGGCAGTTATCGTGCGAACGGACGGATAGACAGACAGACAGATATAATGAACAAAGTCATAAACACTTTATAACTACATTGAAAGTGCTAAAAAGTGCCGTAAGTGATTACGGCTTAAAGCTAACAGTATATCGAATAGTATATCTGTCAGTTCTGTTTATACAATAATTCTCCATCACATTTAATGCACTTTGAATTTAGTCATTCAAAACATGTTAACTTATCAAATCCATATGAGATTGAGCCACATGTTTCAATGTAGCTCCTCTAGTGTGGGCGATATGAGCTTGACATTACTGCATAGGCGATTGTCTACGTTTCTAATAATGCGATGGTAAAGAATAAATTCAAATTATATGTTTAGACCATTCTCAATAATAATATGAATTAGATACACATACTGATGATAGCAGCAAAACTGGAAAGTTTTACTATAAATCTGCGTATTTAGTATTTCTAATTTTATATGACATAGATCTTATACATAAAATAAATTGTAGCAAAAGCAAATATATATCAACTTTGAAAATTTTGGGAACCATCATGTTGGGTCCTTCACAGCATAGATTTCTGTGTAAAAATAGACAAAAATATGTTTTACCTCTATCTTGAGATTAAATACATAGCTGGTATACCGTTATTTCTCCCCACAGCTTATATTTTTGTGTAAATGTAAACAAACATACATCGGGCCCCTATATTCACCTTAAATACACAACGTGTACACAGTCATTCCACCACCCCCTCCCACAACTTAGATTTGTGTTTACATAAAAACGAAAATACATCGGTCCCATATCTTACTCTTAAATACACAGCTGGTGTTGAGATAAACACATATGCAAAATATTACATATCCATATGCCTTCTAAACGGATTTAGAAGTTTATAATAAGTTAGATTGGTAGATATGTACATATATGATAAAATAAAGGAAAACAAATATTTCGTTAGTTAATAAACTACAAGAGTGATTAAATATACCGACCGGATGGTTCAAAGATAAAAACAGGGTATAAAAATCAGAGCACCAACAAATTCAAAAAATCTGATGTGAGCAGCACATGACTTTCCCTGCAGACTCAAATTCACATTTCTTTATTTCTTTAATTATTTTCATTAGATTGGGTTTAATTACACCAAATAACACTAAATTTGCATTTATAACTCAATTTTTGTTTTTATTTGGTAATTGGACATTTTTCCGAACACGGCGTAACAGAAATAAAAGAAATCTCAAATGTCTTGAGGACGGTTAGTCCTAAAGTAATGGAGTTGGTTAGATTAATTTCCTCTTCAAAAAGTGCGTATAAAACAAGAATTTAATTGATACATTTGAGCACACGTAGCCATTTTGTTTAGATTTTTGGGGGCCATTTCGTAAAAAAAGGTGGATTCCCCTTTTCCGAATTGTACCAAAATCTAATCAGCATCACAATAATTCACAAGTAACTTATTAACCAAATTTTGGGAAATTTGGTCAATCAGTATTTTAACTAAACCTGATACATGCCATTTTTATGGACCATTTCGCAAAAAAAGGCGGGTTCTGTTTTTACGAATCGTACAAAAAAATTATCAGCACCAGGGTCACACACAAGTGACTATCCTACCAAATTTTATGGCATTCGGACCATTATAGTTTTTGAGTTAGAGTAGATACATACATTGCACAGACAGACAGACAGACAGACAGACACACAGACACATACACAGACGTCAAGCTAAAAATAGTTTTTTCGTATTCTAGAGGTCTCGAAACGTGTAGTTCCGTCGGAAACTCGAGCTGCGATTTTCGGCATGATTCCAATACTTTCCCTATATATTACCATGTATTGCAGGGAAAGTAAAAGTCGTCCATCTGTGAGAAGCACCATATAAGGATTGTAGCACCTAATTTTTAAGATTGATTCATAGAAAAGTCTAGACGAATTTCAAAAAGATTAGAAATATTAAAATTTTTCGAACATTAGACGTTAGCTTTCTCTCTAGTCCACTTCAAAAATTCATACAGCAATTAAACGAAATAAAGATCTAATATGTACAATTATTCTTACAAGGTATTTATGAACATACAATGCATTAATGTGTTTGTATTTTATTTTAAATTGTAGAAAAGGCTTCATTTGCATAAGAAAATAGTTGTAAGAAAACCGTAAAAGCTAGAATTTATCCAAAATCTGGTAACTGCTGGGCCATTTACAGTTTCCGGCCAATTTGTACGTCGGGTTATTTGCTGAGTTGCAGCGAGGTCGTTTGTATCTATTTCGTATGAAGAAAAATCTCGGTATACAAAGAATAATATCAAACATTGGACGGAATTGTTAAAGTGTTTACACGATAAACAGTAAAACAGTTCGGTACAGATATCCGAATTTAAATTGTATATGGTGAATTGAAGTTAAGATTCCAGTAACCCGCAAATACTTCATTTTTATAAATTCCAGGCTCTAATAAGGGAAGTTTAAGTATTATTTTTCTTTTTCTATGTATTATTGATTTATTAATTTTCGCATTTATACTTACTGTTTATAAGGGTTGGTCAGGTTGGATATATATATATATATATATATATATATATATATATATATATGTGTGTGTGTGTGTGTATATATATATATATATATATATGTGTGTATATATATATACATATGTATGTATATATATATAGATATATATATATATATATGTATGTATATATATATATGTATACATATATATATATATATATTTGCATATATATATGTATATATATATATATATATATATATATATATATATATATATATATATATATATATATATATATATATATATATATATATATATATATATATATATATACATTCGTCAAAAGTGAAATTGCAGAACCATGGAAGGATGCATGTAGCCATATGAAAATCAGAGTACCGGTAGAAGAGAGAGTCATATGCAAATTACTAAAGGAACAAACAACAAGAAAGATCAATCATGCTTAAAGCATCGATTATGAAACAATTTCCAACTTCAATGCAAATTTATTTAAACATCTCAAAAAGGCAATACATTCTTTAGTAATATTTTAAAACTTACTACATTAATTTATTATACTTGAAAACCTAAACCTCCATCGAAAAAAAATAACTTTATTCAAATAACAGCATTGAAATATAAATTGTCTGGTTTAAACATCTTTAAAATGTGATACATTCCTCGGTAATATTTTTAAAATTGTCATAATACTACGTTAATTTATTATATTTGAAATCTTCGAAAACAACTGAAATTCATTCAAATGACGCCATAAAAAAAATAACACGCCTGGCTCTATAAAAGCAGCATTTCAATCATAACATTTTCCCATCCGTTTCATTCATCACGAAACTATAATAATTTTTTTTTATTTAAACATTAAGACCATGGAACTAAAAGTAATTAAACTCTATGCTTAAAACTTCATCAAAAAATCGTCCTTCTCTGTGTAAAATCAATGAATATTCCATTCATATCTTCTATGCTGACTCCATGAGCTAAATAATTTTGCGTTACAGAAATACAACAATTCTTATACAACTCATCCTACATATTTTGCTATTTACATTTTACATAAGTGAAAAATAGGCTTCACTGTAGAAATAATCATATTTGGATGATCATTTACACTCAAATATATTGTCCGGCCGTCCAAATAGCTGCTCTTAGTCCTCTGGACGAGTCGGACGGTCTGGGTCTTCAACTCAAATATATTGTAATTGCGTTGTTTCAGTATGTAGAAGCACAGAATTAAAGCAAAAATAAAGCGGTTTTAGGACGGATACAACACTCAATATGAAATAAGAAGAACTTTAAAAATCACGATTTTGAGACAAGATGGATGCCATATATCATTTTGAAGTGGGTCACGTGATCTTTTCATATCATGGTCACGTGATCGCTTCATATAAGAGGTGTAATTGTTTTTTTTTATTTTTATTTTAAAAACTACTGAATATATTTTGCTGAAATTTTTGTTATATATTTTATGGAATAGTTTAATATTACCAAACATTTTCGAAGCAATTTGTGAATTTTAAATCCGCCTAAAAAATGTTTGAAAAATTATTGCCCGTAGGTTTCAATGTATTTCATTTTTTCGATCCGGGTTCAATTCAAAACTAATTGGGTGATATTATTCATTTATATTCCCATAGGTCCTACAGACAGTCTGAACAACATACTAAAATTTCATTTTGAGTAAGTGATTTTTACGGCAGTTATCGTGCTAACGGACAAACAGACAGACAGACAGAATGAACAAAGTCTTAAACACTTTTCAACTTTGTTGTAAGGGGTTAACAAAGATATGCAAAAGAAACCACCTTTTTATTCAGTAAAGAATGTGCCTCCACGTGAAACTATGCAGGCCGCTAAACGACAAGGCATAGTACCTATGAGGCTATTAATGTTTGCTTGAGATAGTACTTGCCATACAGAGTCTACTGTGGCACACACTTATTCTACGGTATGTACAGGTGGTTACTGGAGCACCTGACGTCCGATGATTGCTCACAAGTGTTCAATAGGAGAGAGATCCGGCGAGGTTGTCGGCCAAGAAATTATGCAAACTCACTTTCAGACTGTTGCGAGTTTGCCATGCTGTGTGGAATTGCCTTTCGGGAACACCGTGCCTGGGACGACCTGGAACAGTAGCCGAACCACAGGCATCACAACTTTTGTGACGTACCAGTCCGCTGTCTTACATGCAATGTGCACCTTAGCTGTCCGCTGATCCGACATGCTAAATTTAAAAACCATGATGCCCAGTGTGGGACCGGTGTCACCCTTGGTTATATAGAATAGCAAATGGCGTTCGACGGGAGGCCACCACAAACGTCCACGACTGCCATTTCTCCACAGGCAGATGCGTCATTCACCCGTAAAAAATGCCCGATGAAATTCATTGGTCCTGTTGCGATGACGGCGGCAACACTCCAGGCGTGCATTCTTTTGTCGGGCGCTTACTGGCATTCCAGTGGCTGACTGCCTCGTTCTTCATGCAGCTTGTTGCGAATGGTTTCGGTGCACACAGGTGCAAACGTTAATGGTGGTAGGCTATTTTACATGTCACTTGCGTTGAAAACGTTTCTCGACGAGACCATCGGAGAATCTGTGGATCTGTCGTGCTCCTGTTCCATCTACTCCCTCTTCGGCGTATTTTCTGACGTCCCTGCGTCCATCGTGTTACACATGTTACTTTCTGAAAATTATTAATTTAATAGTCTTTATTCAATACAATTTTACAGTTCGTAGAACATGTGCTTATTATTAAACTCATTTAGGATTTGCATTTTATGAAAGCGGTCATTATGTAATTGTTTCATTATGCCGAGATATAATAATTCTAATTTGTTACGTAAATTATATAGAAATTGTATTTCATTAGAAAACCTTATGATAAATAATATTCAACTGCAAAGCGTGTGGTCCCAGGAGGAGTGTCGGGATTGCTACTTCTGAATGGCGGTGGATCAGATGTTATATTTTACATAAGCATATGCACATCGTCACTTGATGGACTTAATATATATTTACTAAAAAGAAAAATATCTTAAAAATTATTGTTTTACATCTATCCTTTTCTGTAAATCATGTAACAAAAATCGATTGTTAAAAAGTCTATAATTTTTACACCCACTGCAAAGTAAAGCGATATAATTATCACAAGGATTATTTTTTACTCTCCAACGTGCCTAATAATCCCTTTCTTACGCTTTAATTGAGTTTTTAGAATATCTGAGTTACGCTTGGTTCAAATTAACATGGGTAATCGGGACTGTAACCTATATTTCGCGATACATATTTTCTGAATCTGGAAAAAAATAGTTTTTACATGTCCGAAAGTTTCACACAAATTTCCAGTACATAGAAATATGCCATCTTCAATAAATTATTTTCCAATATCAACGAAAAAAGTTTTTATGTTGTTCCATCCCTTGGCGTTCATGTTCCGGGCTTGCAGCTACTAGAAATCGATGTGTTATCAAGATGGAGGGGAATAAACTATTTTTTTTGCCAAGAACTGTTGCAGAAATTTCTGGTACTTGGTACAAAAAAAAAAGAATATATGCATAGTTACTAAGAGTAGTAGGATAGGATTACGTTATTTAATTTTTATACACTTTTTTAAATTAGAGTGTGCATCAGTGTATGTGCATTTATATACAGGACGTCCCAAAAAGATTGAAACGCGCTTTAATTCTTTACCTGTTGGGTATTTTTTTGCCATGAACTGCTGCACAAATTTATAGTGCCTGGTACAAAAAAAAAAGAATATAATAATAGTTACTAAGAGCAGTAGGATAGGATTACGTTATTTAATTTTTATACACTTGTTTGAATCAGAGTGCACATTAGTGTATGTGCATTTATATACAGGGCGTCCCAAAAAGATTGAAACGAGTTTTAATTCTTTATCTGTTGGGGATAAGATGATAATGTAAATTGCAAAAATGTTGAAAGTAAAGTAGGAAATAAGACTACAGTACTGAAATGGTCCACCCATTAATTTTAAAAAGTGACAATTTTTAAATTTTTATACGACTCCCTTAGAAAAAATTGGTCAATCAGAAAATTTTTATTTTTAATGCAACAAGATCATTAAAAAACGCATATCTGTATCTTTAAAATCTACTGAATTATGATAAAGGAAAAAATATGACTTAACTCACTTTTCAGTACCATGTGAAAGGATGTTTCATCAGTGAAAATAGAGATCATAAACAAGTTGACGATGGAAATTGTTTAGATCAAATATGCGTTAATATGTGTCAACATTTTGCATCACAAATGTATCTAAATAAAGCATTACACAGACAGAGATCACATGAAGTTGTGGTACTCACTACACGGTTGGGTATCCTATGCATTATCATCCAGTTCTATCCTTTTTGTGATATCTCATTAATTTACATTTCTAATTTGATATATAGTCTCCATTCACAATGTTCAATTTCCAATTAAATATAACTCGCTACATAATGAGATACAGATACAGAGATACAGATATGCGGTTTAATAATAAGATACATATATGCGTTTTTTAATGCTCTTGTTGCATAAAAATAAAAAAAAAATCTGGTTGACCAAATTAGTCTAAGGGGGTCGTATTAAAATTTAAAAAGTGTAACTTTTTGAAAATTAATGAGAAGACTATTTCATTAACGTAGACTTATTCCCTACCTTACTTTCAACAGTTTTGCAAATTAGGTTGCCCACTTATCTCCAACAGGTAAAGAATTAAAGCTTGTTTCAATCTTTTCGGGACTCCCTGTATACAGTTGCGTTTCAAATAATTAAAATAATAAGAAAGAAATTTAGATATTATTTTTATTTTCCTGTGTATTGTGGATTTATTAATTTCCGCATTTATACTTACCATTTATATGTGCCATAATTGTACAATGTGTATTAATGTTCTAACTAACCGAATTATGCCAGCTAATTATTATGCCAGCTATTAATGCCAGCGATATAAAATTTGGTGGGTTGTTACTTTTTGTGGTACATTTCAATTCTTTGAATTTTGGATCTTATCAGTACAGCCCGTACTGGGCCTGCTATAATAACGGGCAGGAATTTAGTTAATAATTAGAGAATCTGAACAGCTAGAAACTCAAACTCGGAATATCGTTGCATTCCCGTGGTATATTTTCATTATTTTGATTATAAACCGTATTGGTTCAGAATTTCAATGGAAAATATTCAGGAATCATATATTTATTTTAAAATACATTAAACAGTTAAAAACAAGCAATCAAAAAGTAGCATTCAGGATCTACACTTAAGTATTGAGAAGCAATAAAACAAATTTATCGTCGTGTAATACAATAAAAGTAAATGGCTATTTTAAATATTTTTATTTAATTATAATTTTATAAACTCCGAAATATCACCATTAACTGAATCAAATCATTACTTTTATACATTAAATGATGAGAACAACTCCATGCATTTAATATCACATTGCTCTTACAAAATTTTAATGGGGCAGCTCAAGAAGAGGTTATGCAATTTCAAGTTGAACAAAGTAGATGTTTTGACAAGTTATATGTAAACTAGTTGTTAAATCTGTCAAAGACAGAAAAACTCTTAAAGAACTCTTAAAGAAATAAGTTGAAACATTGTATTACGTTTTATTATATGCAACAGCGTATGACATTTTAAATATATTCATAATCGTGAATCGGCCCAGTTAGATTGCAAAATCCACGTCAGTGGTTCGTGAGATTATCAGTTAGACACCAATCTAATATTAGAGGGTGGATAATGCAGAGATCAGTTCGACTGTAAGAGCTTGTAATTTTGTCCCAATACCTCAAAGGCAGAGCGTCTGCTGGCTAGTGAGAATATCCTTGGTTCGATCCCCGGGAGGGACAGCAAGGTAATTTGCACGATTATGTTGAATAGCACGACAGCTAGATTGCTCGATAATAGATATAGCCAGAGTTTCAGCCTTTTGGTTCATAGAGACTACCGTGCAATCTAATAATGCTTTTCGATTTATCCCCTCCCCCTCACATTTTTTTCTATCCCAGAAAGATGAATTGAAAATTCGACTCTGTTTCATAGATGATACTGTAAGTGCGAAAATATTAACCCTTCTACGTCAACAGCGGAGGGGGGGGGGGTTGCTGGAGGACCAAGCAACGCTTTTTGAATCCATCCCAGAGGAGAGAACAAACAATTCGGGTCGATTCTGTCCCATGCTCAATAATATAAATATGCCCAAATTTTGTCTTTTAGATCACTATTAGGTTCATAACAGTTGCTGGAATGTTATAAACGACAAATGCGTGCTAAACATTTATTATATAAATATTCAAATTACATGAATGAACATTTGTTGCAAATATCAGGATTACGAAAAGAAGTGTAATACTGACAATATTATATAATTCTGAGCAACGTAATTCAGAATAAGTGTTTCCAAAATTTTATATATATTTGACAAAAAAAGACTCAAATATTTTCACACCAAGAAAATATTCGGTGTTTAGATTGTGAAACGGTTATGTCTCCTCGATGTTATGTCCCTATTGCACCGGGTCTATTCTGATAACGGGTAAATGTCCAAAATTTGACTTTGATTAACAATGTAGGCGCTTAGCGTCAAAATATTGGTATTTACTCCAGTTAGGTTTTACCGTGATCATTATTATAAGTGTAAAAAATGCCTTCTAGGTCACTTTCTGAGACATCTGAATGCCTTTTGTTTAGAAATCCTCATTTTGTCCTCGACAGGAGAAATCGAAAAACTGGCTCTGTTAGATTCTGTTTGGTGGATGCCACTGTACGTGTTTAAACATTCAGCCTTCCAAGACACAGCATTTATTGAAAAATAAAAGAAACATTTTCTTCACCAGTCCCACACCGGGTTGCTGCAAATCTGGCTCTGAAAGGCTCTGTTTCATTATCAATATTATAAGTGTGCAAGGATTCAACCTACTAGGTACTGGAGGGCTTCTGGGAGTCTGGTAAGACATTTAAAAAAATTAAAAATCTGTCTCCGTTAGGTACTGGCCAGTGATTGATAATATATGTGTGCCAAGATTCATTCTTCTGAATCAAGGGGGTGGGGACTACTGGGGTATTTCAAAATAAAGAACTCTGTTATATTGGAAATAGGGACATTCATGAACTCAGTGTCATAAGTATGAAAATTTAATTAAACATTTAAATTGGCAAATGTAACTGATAAGTTTAAGAAATCAATTACTATGTGTGTCTACAATATTAGATAAAACACTTAATAAATGCACAAGATGAAAATTAGCTAAATTGTAAAGCATAGAAACCATGTGACTTAAAACTAAGTTATTAATGTAGTATCATTAACTAGGACTTAAAAAGTTCAATTACGGTAAATGCGCAGAAATTGTTTTACCCTTTGTGGTGTAATCATTTCCTAATTTGCGTCGTAAAACTTTCTCTTCTATCAGAAACACAAACCGAGATTTTATGTTTTAACAACTAGATACAAATGACCTCCATGCAACCCAGCAAATCACCGAGCATACAAATTGGCCGGAAACGCTAAATCGCCCGGCTGCTGCCAGACTTTGAGAAAGTTCTTGCTTTTACGTCTTTTATGCTTTTCTGACAACTTTTTTTTCTTATAAAGCTGAAGCCTTTAGGAAAGATTAAATATAGAAATATATGTGTCCATTAACCGACTATCGCAACATATTCTACTAAAATTTTGTTTTCTAGACAATTATGATATTTTAAGGTCATGTATGAATTTATATATCTGCCAAACAATAGGAGGCATTTAATTGTAAATTAGGAAACAAAGAAATACAGATCATTGCTAAATTTGATTGGGATTTATAGTGTTCTCAGTGATTAAAAATAAAAATTGGGATAGTTCTAGAAGTGTTTTTGTCCGTATTCTTCAATTGCTGTTAAAATTTACCGATACAGAGTGTTTGACCTCTTACTAGATGCATATGAGATATTATTCACATACTTCTGTAGTACGATATTTGTTTTTTATTGTCAACTAATTTTCTTTAAAGAAAAATAGAAACAAAATTTAAATTAGCCATTCAACTGACAGCCGTTAATAACCAGTGAATGTTGTACAAGGAAATCTAATGAAAGCACTTACATTTTACATTATTCGTCCATTTACATTATTCTTCCATTTGCAATATTCGTTCATATATTTGAAATTCGGACGTGTAATCAATGATGATTTTAGGTCGAGTTTTAAAAATATGACGTTGAAAGCAACGTAGTACATCTAGAAATAAATTGTCTGTCGACATGTGGTGACTATTCTACTGGACTACGTAATCCCAACTATCTTATTGAAAATTCATTATTCAACCACAAAGTAACAAACAATTTGACAATTAAACACCGGTGTACTGTACAAAATTTTGAATAAACGTCAAAGGTAAATTTTCAACAGCATTGACTACAACAATACGCAGTAGACCTTTTTGTGACACCATTCGCCGATATCATGTCCATCAAGGAATATCCATCCCAACAGTCAATTGTGCCATATTCCACATCATACGGTCATTGAAAAACGATGATAGTAGTTAGTGTGATGAGCAATAAACGGAATACTGCTCGAGCAGTAGCGCAAATTATGTCTATTGAAACCTCATTCTAAAACAAATGGCATTTTGCCGTTGCTAGATGTTTCTAGGACATGCAGGATCGACATCTACACAAATCAATGCCCATTTCAAGTAGCCTAGTTGCAATATGTCTACGATTATAAATCATTTAGCTTGAGGACTTGCCGGACCTGAAACTTGTAAAAATGCCAAACATGTCGTCAAAGTATTCTGCAAACTGATCTAGTGAGATGAGTATTTCTTCACAATCAGTTCGAATATTTGCACTTGGTTTAGTTTGAAAGTACGCCAAAATAACTAGATTAAGTTCAATGAATTATTTACAAGGGACCCTGTTCAATTTAAGCGCCATACCAGCATATAAATCAAAGTGATTGATGATTAAAGTAAGATTAGTTAAAACATCGTTGTACCGCCCCTCAGTATTTAAGAACACTTGTCACACTGGATGAAAATAATGCTCATGATAAACATCTACATCATTTCAAAAATCCATATACATTTTTCGAATATTTTGATGATCATATTTGAAATCTATAAAATCCTGTCAGCCTAACTAGTAATTCATGTTTGATATGTTGAGTAACGTACTTTAAATTAACATAAATTGAACTATTTGGATGCAAAAATATTGCGTTTGCATCTTTCTCCATTGAGTGCGTGTTGGCATTTTAAAAAAGAAAGACAGCTCCTAATTTTATGCCCCAAACTTATTTCGCTGATAACTCCGATAATAGTTAGTTAGATCTATCAATTTTTGAGGGAATCAGGAAAAATTAATGCATAAATAATTTATTTTCGAAATACGAAATTTATACGTCCTGACAAACTAATAGTTCATATATTATTCTCTTGGAAAAATACCCTCTCGATTTGTAATTTGTTAATACTATAACTATTTGAATAAACTAAATATTTTTGGCGTTATACATGAATATCCTATTTTTAAGACTCTTTGAATATTGACTAATTTCATATGAAATACTTAAGTTAGAAGTACGTTTTCTTTGAAAGCAAATCATAGCATTTATCATAAATTGGGGTATAAAATTTGCTGTAAATTGGCCCATAGCATTCTTGAGATACTGCAATTTATCAATTAAAATGAAAATAAAATTCGTAACATTTCGTATATTTTAATTCTTATTAAAGAATTGTTTTGAGAGTGCTTTTAACCATAAACACCCTTGTTTATCACAAGCCGTTTTTGAGATATTTAAAATATCAGCCTCATAAGAACCTCAGTTTAAATTCAGTCATGTTTCGAATTTAGAAATTTGGAGGACCAGGGCCTGACGGGGGTATTACTAAACAAAAAAGATCAATCATGCATAAAGCATTGATTATAAAACACTTCCCAACTTCAATGCAATTTTATATAAATATCTCTAAAATGCGATACATTCCTAGATAACATTTTTAAAATTATCGCAATACCACATTAATTTATTATATCTGAAAACTTAAAACTTCTTCGAAAAAAATGAGCTTCATTCAAACGACGGCATTGAAATATAATTTGCCTGGTTTAATCATCTCTAAAATGCGATATATTCCTCGGCAATGTTTTTGAAATGATCATAATATTACAATACTTTATTATATTTGAAAACTTTATCGAAAACAAATGAACTTTATTCAAATGACGTCATCGAAATATTAACCATCTGGCTCTCTCTATAAAAGTATTATTTCATTCATAAACATTTTTCGATTCCTATCATTCATCACAATACTATAATAATTTATTTTATTTAAAAACTTAAAACCGTTGAGGTACAAGTACTTTAACTCTATGCTTAAAACTTCATAGCAAAAATCGTCTGGTTCATTCTGTAAAATTAATGAATGTTTCATTCATATCAGCTATATTGCAGACTCCATGAACTAAATAATTTTGCGTTAAAGAACTGCAGGAATTCTTATACAACTCATTCACATCTTTCGGTGTATACGTTCTCCATAAGTGAGAATTAGGCTTCGTTGTGGAAATAAGCAAAATTTATTGATCATTTGAACTCAAATATATTGTAATTGCGTTGTGGCGGTATGTCGATGCACATAATTCAAGCAAAAATAAAGCGCTTTTAGGACGGATACAAGACTAAATATGAATTAAAAGAACTTTAAAAATCACGATTTTGACACAAGATGGATTCCATATTTTATTCTGAAGTGGGTCACGTGATATTTTTATATAATGGTCACGTGATCTCTTTATATAAAGGATGTAATTATTATTTCAATTTTTATTTAAAAAAACTATTGAATATATTTTGCTGAATTTTTTTATATATTTTATGGCATAATTTGAATATTTCCTAAAGTGTAAAGAAACAATTTGTGAATTTTAAATTCGCTTAAAAATGTTTGAAAAATTAGGTCATATAGGGTTCAATACATTTCATTTTTACATTCCGGGTTTAATCCAAAAATAATTGATTGATATTATTCATTTATATTCCCATGGGTCCCACAGATCGTCTGAATAATATACTAAAATTGCATTTTGATAAAGTCATTTTTACGGTATTTATCGTGCTAATGGACAGACATACAGACAGACAGACAGAATGAACAAAGTCATAAACACTTTTCACAATGTTGTAAATTGTTAAAAACAAAACATCTGGTAGAGATAGCAATATGCATAAGACATGCCCTTTTGCAATTTTCATTTGAAATGTCATATTGCTTAGCAACGGATTTTTCTTTAAATTATAATGTATAATTATCTTTTTCTACTGTTAAACTATTTAGAGATCTCTTTGGTTTAGATTATGGTTGCTTCATATTTTGCACCTGAAGAATCAGTAAATGTATTTAGACTATACGAGATTTAATTTCTTTTCATGAATGAGATATATTTTCTTTTGCATAATTTATTATATTCTCCTAAAGCTTGTCGATTACTCAAAATTACTAAAATATTATATTTCGTATTATATTAAATTATATTTCGTCTCCCAAAGCTTGTAGATTACTAAAAATTCCTAAAGAAATTACATTTTGTATTACTAAGGAACGAAACTTCTGATAAAGATAGCGTTATGCAGACGAAATTTATTTTTGCAAATTTGTTTGAAATGGCATATTGCTTAGCAACGGATTTTTCTTTAAATTATGATTTATAATTTTATTTTTCAACTGATAAAATATTTAGAAATCTCTTTGGTGCAGATATTTTTTCCTTCAAAATTCGCAGCTGAAGAATCTGGAAATGCATTCAGACTATAAGATATTTTAAGTTCTCTTCGTGAATAAGATACATTTTGTTTTGCATAATTTATTATATTTTCTATTCTCCCAAAGCTTGCTTGTCGTTTAGCTAGCTAGCATGATGAAGCCGGATAAATTATTAAATGAATTTATTTACATTATTTCATAATTTTGTTACAGATTAAGAATATAAACCAATTTAGGATAATGCAATTTCTAAAATACTGGATATGCAGCAGTTTGTATGAAAGTAGAATTTTGCTGTAAGGACACTAAATCATTTTTTCTCTGATTCAAAAAGAAATAATACTAATACCTATCTAGTGAAACCGATAAAGTAATGGACCATAAGTAAGCTTAAGATCCTACAATAAATAGCAATAAACATTTATGTCGAAAACCCATCTAAAATGCCATTCTATAATCTCTTCTTGACGGCCCCTACTCTTCGGTTGATGATCTCTTACAGTTTTATTTCTTCTCTAGGTTGTGATTTTTATATAAGCGAATTGTGTAACTTTAGCTTTTATAATATTCTTCTAAAGTACTGCAGTTATAATGGCAGCAATAAATTTAGCTTATTGCTCTTTTCAATCAAAAATATTGAGGAGTGAAATAAATGTAAGCCAATTTTCTTTTCATTGGATGAAAGTTTTTAAATTTATGATACTTGGGATTTACGTGGGAGATGTTTCGGAATTTTTAGGAAGTATAGTTGAACATGAATAAATTTATATGGAAATAGCTCAGTTTTATAGAAAGTAACAGCAAAAAATTAAAATACTAACGCAAGGTTGTATCATTTTATGACGATACATTCTTAAACTCCCAAGAATTTTCCTGAAGCAAAGTTATATTTTAATAATTTTATATGGAAATAGCTCGGTTTCATAGAGAGTAAGAGCAAAAAATAAACGTCTTAACTCAAATGTGTATCATTTTCGAGGATACATTCCTAAATCCCCCAAATTCCGATTCTCAGCAAAGGTTAGGATTTAGTGACATTACATTTCAACAAGTCTTATTTGCATTGCTAAAGATTAAGTATATCAGTGAAGGGGCTAAAAGGTATATAGATTATCCTCTCTTATCTACCAGTATTCAAATGTTGTACTCCTAATATTCTCAGCCACATAAAGCGTATGAACGTCTCCCATGCATGCATTTATTTTACAATCCTGTAAAGATATGTAATTAGTCATAACCCACCTACTAAAGCATGATTAACTTACAACGTTCTAACAAAATATTTGTGCGCCCACAAGCACTAGAAACTACGATTTTGACCTTAAACAATTGAATTAATGATTTCCACAAAACGACGGGGATTATAATTTAAAGTAAACTTAATTTTCTGATTTATCTATTTATCATTAATTTGGTTATATTTTCCAAAAGTCGATAAGTTAATGATTTTGCGGACAAAAATGTGAAATCAAATTTGTCGCCAAGGTACCTTATAGATACATAGCCTTATCAGTGTTGACATTTAAATACAGAAGCCATAGAGAGAAGATCAAATTAAAACAGAATAGTAATAACAGAGTATATGTTCTTATGCAGTCGGTGCAAGATTTGTTTTGTTTTAGATTGGCTTTCCAAATCACGAGTTTAGACAATATGTTACACTACTTAAATAAACATATTATATTTTAACGTTGCTTCTGTAGCATAACTACATAGTGAACGTTTTGCATTGTTAAAGATTAAGTATATAAATGAAGGGGCTAAAAGGTATATAAATTATCCTCTTTTATCCGCCAGTATTCAAATGTTGTGCTCCTAATATTCTCAGCCACATAAGGTCCATGAACGTCTCCTATGCATGCATTTATTTTACAATTCTGTAAAGAAATGTAATTAGTCATAACACACCTACTAAAGCATGATTAACTCTCTTACAACGTTCTAACAAAATATTTGTGCGCCCACAAGCTCTAAAAACTACGATTTCGACCTTAAACTATTAAATTAATGTTTTCTACAAAACGACGTGGATTATAAAATAAAGTAAACTTAATTTTATGATTTATCTATTTATCATGGATTTGGCAATATTTTCCAAAAGTCGATAAGTTAATGATTTTGCGGACAGATATGTGAAATCAAATCTGTCGCCAAGGTACCTTATAGATGCATAGACTTATCAGTGTTGACATTTAAATACAGAAGACAAGAAGACATAGAGAGAAGAGTAAATTAAAACAGAATAGTAATAACATAGTATATGTTCTTATGCAGTTGGTGCAAGATTTGTTTTGTTTTAGACTGGCATTCCAAATCACGAGTTTAGACAATATGTTACACTACTTAAATAAATATATTACATTTTAACGTTGCCTCTATAGCATAACTACATAGTGGACTTTTTCTTTTTGCGGAAATTTTCTTATAAAATTTTACCTAAATAAAATTACATTTAATGTATATTTAAAGCATATTTAGTATGTGACATGCAATCTTCATAAGTTCATGACCAGGTTGTGTAATGAGCAAGAATACTTACCTGAAAGTTTGGCTACAACATTACAACTAACATATTAGAAAGTGAAAACACTGGTGGAAACCATTTCATAAAAAATAATGAATCGGCCTATCACATAAGATTCAGACTACTATATGGGTTTATATGTAGATCCATGAAGTCAACACTTGCATCAACTTTCAAAACAATGATTTTTGTAAGTCAAATTCTTTTAAAAACAGAGGAGTGTGTGAGGATTCTATTATTGTATGCTACTTCTACTGTTAATTATGTTTATTTATGCACGAAACGCCTCAACTCTGTATTCGAGAGTCATGTACTCACGACCGGACATGACAATAAAGTTCGGCAAAAGTCAGATCAGGTCAGATAATGAAAGATCAGAGAAAGAAGATCAGAGAGAGATCTTAGATATGAGAATGTGGTGTTGGTTTGCTTATTAATGGAAGCACGCAGCAAAAGGATGGTATCTACAATATTGTGAGTATAGATAGCTATGTCAGGTAAAAACCTTTCATAGGTCAGGTAAAAACCTTTGCAATACCACCGTCACAGAGTTACTTGACCGTGGAACTTTACGAATGTTAGAAAAAACGTTCTAAATATATCACACACACAAAATATTGAATATTCCTACATAATCTCAGACGGCTTATTACTCCCTATAAAAATGTACATCTGACTTTCCTGCCGAGTCCTGCTGCTAAGTACAAATCTGAAAATTTTCTCTTAAAAAATAATTTAATAAGGCATTACATAATTATTCGTTCGATTTTGGGGTACTCAGGTTAGAATGCTATGCGGAATTTTTTATTAAAAAGAAGTTAATTTAACTTTGATCTGTAAGTTGAAATTTACTCTATACAACAATATCCATGTGCGCATACAGAGGGTCTTTTAACCATAGAAGAGACTCAACTGCACTTTTCGGAACTGAAAGCCACAGAGAAAATTTGCAGACATGAATTTTCCTTACAACCACATAATCTTTTATAGGTAGAATGGATTCATTTAAGACTCTATTAAATATCGTTTTAAGAGTCTCCGAGGCTTGTAATGTGTTGTTTTCCCTTAAAATGTCACAGTTTATAACATTTCGTCTTCAGCTATATAATCTAAGGGATGCCTTTTGCAATTTAAAATTATGTAATGATATCGTAAGGTTTGTTTTAATTACGTACATACAGAATTTCTTATAAAACATCCATAGCTTTCTCAGTTTCAATATAAATGTATTGATCTAAATATTTTAGTCACTGTAAATTTTGTGAGCAAACTTTACTCAAATAAAAGTTGACATGCCAAGTGCGAGAAAGTTTTGCGATTTATTTTATACGTGATCAATGTACGTGCTATTCTGTGGCAAGCCATACCTGAATTTATAACGGAAAAGAATATCATATCGCATTTTTCATAACATTCCGAAATAAGTTTTAAAAATCATTTTTGTAAATTTAAATATATATTTTGAACAGTTATTTTTTTATAGAATATCTATGTAATGTACTTAATTTTTTTAACTTTCCTTATAATATCTAGTATAATCAAAAGGAAAGTATTTTATTTGTTTTTAATACCTAACTCCTGAGATTTGATTGATTTACATGTTGTCAGTATCCACGAATACGACTTATTCATTGTGTATATTATATACACTGGCGGAAAATAAAATCCCAACAGCAAGAAGAAATTAGTTTAGAGGAATGAAATTTAGGCAAAGCAATTGTATAGGTAACATATTTATTTGATTAAAGTTTCAAGGTCACAGGTTAAAGTATGCTCGAAAAGAGCAATTTCAAATGTGAAATGGTGGTACATTAATAACCGCTGTAGTCGCCACGATTTTGAATGCAAGCATACAAACGTGCATGCGCAGTGCAGTACAGGTGCCGTATGTAATTTTGTGGGATGGAGTTCCGTGCCTGTTGCATTTGGTCAGTCAAATCAGCAACTGTTAATGCTGGTTATGGATGACGCTGGATTTGTCTTCCAATAATGACCCATTCGTGCTCGATGGGAGAAAGATCTGGTGATCTCGCAGGCCAAGGCAAAATTTCGACACTCTGTAGAGCACGTTGGGTGACAGCAGCGGTAGGAAGGCGAGTGTTATATTGTTGGAAAACATCCTCTTGTAAACTGCCCAGGAATGCCAGCTCGACCGGTTCAATCACCAGTCTGATGTACAAATTTGCTGTCAAGATGCTTGGGATAACGACGAGAGTGATCCTGCTGTCTTAGGAAATGGTTCCCCAGACCATACCTCATAGTGTAGGTCCAGTGTGTCTACGATGCAGACAGTTTGGTTCCAAGCGCTCACCAAGCCTCCTTCTTACCAACATCCAACCATTACTGGCACCAAGACAGAAACGGGTTTCATCCGAGAATACAACAGATCTCCACTCTGCCCTCCAATGAGCTCTAGCTTGACACCATTGACGTCGCAGATGGCCGTGATGCGGAGTTAGTGGTACGGACGCTACAGGTCGTCTGGATCAGAGCTAGCTGTCCCTCAAGTAATCGATTTCTTACAGTTCGCTCTATCACTCTGGGGCCAACAGAAGCTCTAATTGCTGCTGCAGATGCAGTAAGATCCGCCACAGCTATGCGGCAAATACGGCGGTCTTCCCTCTCAGTAATGGCCCGTGTGCTGCCAGACCGCGTTCTTCTTGAGGCAGGGCCTTCCCGTGACCACTGCTGCCAACAATCATGCACAGTGGATACATCATTGCAAGTCTTTCTGCAATATCGCGGAAAGAAAATTCCCTTTCTCGTAGCCCTATTATAAGGCCTCGTTCAAACTCAATAAGCTGCTGATACTGCCTTCTTCGTCTCCTTAAAGGCATTCTTGATTCAAACCTAGCTCACAACGTCCAATCCGGACGAAAAATAAAGCTAACGAATTTTACATTGCGTATTTAAAGCAAACGTGATTTGCATGATCATAGTGGCGTAACCAGCGACACACTCTTATTCGTCTAGCGCGAAAGTTGAATAAGCGCCATATTTCATATGTGCAAAAACTCGCCTCCTAAATTTTGTTTATCTTGCACAAATCCTTCTTGGTGTTGGTATTTTATTTTCCGCCAGTGTAAGAGTGGCTGTTTGTCTGCGTCTGTTCTTACGTTACTTTTTGCTCAAATTAATGAAATCAAATTGAATGTTGTACGATTATTTAAATTAATTAATATGTAATATTATTCGATGTTAACGGGCAGAAGATTCTTTCTTATCCTCTTTATCGAATAATATAAAAGTAGCATAACAAACATATGTTATGAAGTTATGAATATTATGTAAATAGCTAATGTATACGTATTTTTTTCAATTTAAATACAACTCTCAGAAGAGTGAATATATTTACTTAAAATTTCATAAGGTTACGACGTTCAGTAATAACTATAATTCCTTAGATGATAAATGAAATCAAGTATCACTGTTACTACAATCGGTAACAAGAAGCCTCTTGATGATTAATGAGATTAAATTGCAATGTTAGTGCAATGATTGCTACAATCGTAATAAAGGTAAGCCTTTTGACCAATGAGATCCAATTTCAATGTTATGTTATTACAGTGATACTTGACAATGTGTAATAACGGTAAGCCTATTTATGACCAATGATATCAATTCCCGATGTTTCTCCAATGGTTATTGCAATTAGTATAATAAATAAGCCTCTTGATAATCAATGAGATCGACTACAACAATATTTATTGCAACAATATTTACTGCAATCAGTAAATATTTATAATTATATAATACTAATATAAATATATGATGTATTTATAATATCTATAAGTATTTTTATGATCAATGATATAAATCTGCAAAGTTACTACAATAGTTTTTACAATTATTAACAGCATTTAGCCTCTTGGTCTTCAGTGACGTTAAGTTGCAATATTGCTACAAAATTTACTGCAATCAGTATAAACAATTAGCCTCTTGATCAATAACATCAAGTTGTAATTTTACTACAATAATTACTATGATTGGTAATCATATTGATGATCGGTTATATTAAATTCTAACGTTACTATAATACTTCTTACAATGTATAAGGGCAATAAACAACTTTATGATCATTGAAATCAAATTGATTCAACTTGATTCATTTACCTTTCTGTTACATTTTGTTAACAGTATGAGATTATATATAAATTTATTAAAAGATAATATATTATTCAATATGAAAATTGCAGAATACATTAAAACGACTGTATTGATGCCCACCTATTATAAGCTCTTTATACAACTGCTAAAATTTGAATCTAAGTTCATTGATCCTTTTCCGTTAAATCCGGTATTATAGTATTTGCTACCAAAAATTGCATATTCACTTTTTAATAGTCATATTACTCTACAGGAACTGCATACAAATATATTGGAATTATTTGATAATTTTCAAATAGTAAATAATAAATATTAATTAAATATATTTTTAATAATACTTAAATTCACTTCTGTGTTTTATATGCCTATCAATAAAACTTGAAATAACATAATTTAACAGACAAAACCTTATTCTAACTTTCTCCCATAAACAAATTTTACACCAGATGAAACGAACAGGGTTATCTTGAAACAACTATAATTTACAGAAACTTCAAAATTATTCATTAATCTCTTTCTAACAGTGCTAAAATGTATCTTTGAGCATACCGATACCTATCAACAAAACCTGGAAGTACACGATAAGTATCTCATGGTAAGTAAATGTTGACGGAAGCAGACGAAATGCATCACTGCACTTAAAATATGATGCAATTATTTTTAAGCTAAATTTATTCAGTTACCATCTCTCTAATGTAATATAAAAATTTGAGATTCTTCACATTACTTATACACTTTCATCTTGCGCAGGACTTAATGATAAAGCTTTTGGAACTAGAAGAAAGATTTACTCGTGCTTAAAGTTTAATGATCTTTTCGCTTTACGGTACATTTTTCTTTTACTTTGAGACATGTTTTTTCTTCTTAGAACTGCATTTCCAAAAATACATGAACATTCATCTGAATTAAAAAACCATCAGTGCAAATTAAATGGTGTAAATGAAAATAAAATATTCAAAGACTTTGAGCATATTTTGCATTCATAACTATTTGTATATTTATGCATTTTTATAAAGTAAAATTATGGTGTAAACTGTGTTTTAATGATTTCTGATGGCAAACAGATAGCACAGGATTATATTTTTCTTAAGATTATTTAGTTTTTTAATTTTATTTTCTGTTCCCTTAAAATGTATGTTTGCCATTATGATGTGACAATTTTAGTATCAGTCACAAGTTATAAAATGTCATTAAAAATGGTTGTAATATCAAGTTATAAAAGGCCATCTGCAAGTTATCATAAACATTTCTAACCGTATTAAAGTACCTGTTATTTTACCAATAGTGGTAAATATTTCGCTATTTTCCCATCATGCAATAGATATCTCAGTGAAGCCCAGTCATTCAACTATAAAAAAAACTACTAGATCATCTTATTTGAGGCTCCTTTTGCAGCGTCTTCAGCATCCCAAAACCGAAAATTGCACTGATATTAAGAAAACTGATTATACCTCTTAACTTTACAAACGCCAAAGGTAACCAGTTACTTAACCTGCTTCATATTTAGGAAAAAATGGCATTCGTAGACGGTTATATGGTACGACTGACTTGGTTAGTTAGCATAGATATTTGCAAAATGGAGTGATATGACATGTTTCCTTGCTGCCAGTGCAGTCATCAGGTGTTTCATTCTGAAGAGCTCAATATAGTGAGTTCGGTAGCAGGTTAAATACTTTAAAATACAATTTAATTTCTAATATTGAATTTTAAAATATACAAATATTGATTTCGTCTCTTTATACTGTGCACTGGTATGAATAGCCAGTACTACCAAATTGAAAATCTGCTTGGAAACTATGTTTCATTTTATACAATTAAAAATTACACTTCCCAAGCTATGTTCTCCAAAGAAATTGTGCATAGATTTCTTTCATATTTTAATGCACACGTCCAACCAGTCACTGTAAAAAAATATTTAAACCGAGTTTTTAATGTTTTCCAACTATTCCAAAAGTGTTTATGACTTTGTTCATTTTATCTGCCTGTCTGTCTGTCTGCCCGTTCGTAAGATAACTGCCATAAAATGACTGAAATAAAATGTTAAATATTTCAAAATAAAATGCTAGTATGTTGTTAAGACGGTCCGTGGGACATATGGGAATGAAAATGAATATTACTACCCAAATAATTTGGAATTGAACTAGGGATGAAAAAGTGAAATACATTGAACGCTATAAGACATAATTTTTCAAACATTTTTTTAAGCGAAGTTAAAATTCACAAATTGCTTCAAAAATTTTAGTAAATATTTAAATCATTCCATAAAATATATAAAAAAAAGTCAGTAAAATACATTTGGTAGTTTTTTAAATAAAAATAAAAATACTAATTACACCCATATTATATGAAGACATCACGTCACCCACTTCAAAATCAAATATGGCATCCATCTTTTTTCCCAGTGTAAAAATCATGATGTTTGAAGATCTTTTATATTTATATTTAGTGTTGCTTCCGTCTTAAAAACGCTTTAGTTTTGCATATATTCTGTGCCAAAGCAATTACAATATTTGCGTGTTTAAATGATCATCAAATTTTGATTATTTCTACAATGCAATAATAACAACATTAAAATCATAACTGAGGCTTTATATAAACATTATCCTTTATATTTCTTAAAGGATTGTTATAGATCGATTTTCAAGGATCATGTGGATTTTAACAGATTACTTCATCAATCTGCAAGTATATAAAGTTTATGCGACCTGTTAGGATTGCACGCATGCGTAAGATGAACATATATAAGATAGCGAGTTGGGCAGGATTCACTTTTGGTTCAGTGTATTTCTGTTTGGTTGGTCTGGTTCTTCCGTATCCGGGTGCCTTCGTATTAACACGCATTGGGAGCCAACCTTTGCTTTGTATTGGTACCGTGAGCGTTTGCCTAGGCTGGAAAAGCAGCTTTAAACGGGAGGAGGAGTCGCAATCCTCCCCAACCATTAAATGGAAAGCATTTGGTAATCCCTTATTCCGTCATTTCTTCTTTTTCTTGGATTATATATATATATATATATATATATATATATATATATATATATATATATAGGATTCAATCAAAAGTTCCCGGGTTGCGTCTATAACTTAAAAAATAATAAATTTGAAACACATCCTCCTTCGAAATAAGACCCTTGCTCAACAACACACTTTTACCATCGCTTGTTTAGGTCTCTTCTTCCAGATTGACTTGTGAAAACGACGCAGGGTGTCTACATAGATCTCCTTGTTCACAATGCGTCCTTCATGGATAAATTCCAGATACACAGTACCCTGGATACCGAAGAACACCTCTAGCATGACCTTTCCTTTAGAACGATTTACTCGGAATTTCTGATTGCATGGCTGATGCTCTCTTGGATTGCGGTTCGTATAAAAAAAACACCATTTCTCGTCTCCAGTAACAATTTTTGCCAAGTAGGGAAGGATCTTTGTCATCAACAACCGAAATAAAGTATCCCGTTATTTCCATTCGAATTGCCTTTTGGTCTTCGCTTAACATGCGGGGAACGATGTGTTGACACACCATATGCATGTTAAGATCAGTATTTGTTAGGTCTTAGTCAGTATCTGTTGACATGTGACCTCGGATATCCCAACTGATTCTGCTATTTCCACTATTGTTTGCTGACTGTTCCCACTTACCATCGCAGAAACCTTTTCGATGTTTTCAGCGGTGAGGGAAGTCTGCGGACGGCCAACGCGTTCGACATCTTCGGTACTTCCCTGAAACGTCGATGCCACTCAAAAACTTGCTTTCGCGATAAGTAACACTGCCGTACATTTGCTTCAACATTTCGTAAACAACTGTAGCACTTTTTTCCAAGGGAACACAAAATTTGATATTATATATCTGATCAACAAACTCCATTTCTTTCAATCGCCGGTTACTAAGTGCACCTCTCTACAAAATGCGACGCCGTGGCGAGCCACCGACCACGTGATTTGGGTCAAACCACTTTTAGAAGAGGGGGAGAACGTAGTAACATAAAAAGGTTATCGTAGCCGCTCTACTAGTTATAGACTAAGTCCGGGAACATTTGAATCATATATATATATATATATATATATATATATATATATATATATAGTGTGTGTGTGTGTGTGTATACTTTTGTATATTACAAATATATATATATTATTTTTATTTCTTTAATAATTTACTATATTGAGTTCAATTGCACAAAATAACAGTAATAATTGTTTCAAATTACACCGAATTTGCACTGTTAATTCGATTTCGGTTTTCATTTGCTAACTGGATCTATTTTCAAAGTAGCGTAGAGAAAATGCGCAAAACTAAAATATTTCGAGAACGGCTAGTCCTGGCGTAATGGGGTTGGTCTTATTATTTTCGTCTACAAGTAATTTGTCTACCAAATTTTGTGAAATTTGGTCTATGATTTTTCAGCTTGAGTGGATATAGGCAATTTTTACGGTCCATTTCGCAATCAGAGGCAGGTTCTTTTATCCCTAATCGTACCAAAATCTAATCAGCAGCAGAGTCATCAAAAATGGTCTTACCTTCCAGATTTTATGAAATTCGGTCAATTAGTTTTCCAGTTAAAGTCGGTACAAAATCTGAACGATCAGATAGACAGACACTCAGACAGACAAACAGACAGACACACACTCACAGACGACACGCTAAAATCGTTTTTCGTGTTCTCGAGGTCCTAAATCGTGTATATCCGTCGAAAACTCGAGTTGAGATTTTCGGCACGATTCCAATACTTTCTATACATTACCATGTATTGCAGGAGAATTTAAAAATGAGTATTACTATTTGAAATAAATATCGAAAAAGAAAATTCAAGTATGGCATCTTTCTTGTAGTCAATAACTTTTCTTATCTGCGATAAAATTGCTAGTTGATTTATTAAGCACTTAAAAATTCGTAAATTCTCCTGTCTATAATCGAATATGACATAAGAAACAAACTTTAAATATCGTATTTTGATTATTTAAAAAAAATACTTTCAAATGGAGTTTCTGATTTAATTCCGTGAAATTCTTAACTATTTGCTCTGAGTTAAAATTCTCCATACAAACACACTACCTATTTAATTTAGAGAAATTTCACTCAGTGCCCAAATAACGATATTGAACTCTGGAGTTGTTAGATATTTAATAGTGTTACAAATTTTTTATGTTACATTTTTATAGATTTGCTGCCGGCTATGCACTTCAGAACTTCCTCCTGGCGACAGACATACAGTTTTTTTTCAAATTTAACTTTTTATATATATTTTTTATAAAGTTTTATGAATATCTTTAAGCAACTTATAGAATAAGTAAAAAATAACTCAAATATATGGTATGTATTTATGATATATTTCAGTTTTATTATAAAGACATAACATATGTCTGCAAATCTATAAAAATGGCAGCAAATCTATGAAAATGGCAACACATCTATAAAAATGGGTCATAAAAAATATCTTAACGGTGTTAAATATCAAATAATTCCGGAGTCAAATAAATAGTTTCACCTGTTTCGAATCGCAACATTATGCAGTATGTGAAATTTTAAGGACCCAAGGAATGGTATATTGAGGGAAACAAAACACCTTATTAATTGTCAAATATCGATTTATTTCTATTGGTTCAAAATATAACTGTAATGTTTCAAATGTGCAATCGGAAATTCAAACTGTATCTACATTATTTAAAAAAAATATTGAAGATTCTCTGCACTATGGCAGAAATGAAACAACTTACAATTAAAAAACTTTAAATTGAAATTTTTGCATTTTCATACTTTGATGACTTTTATCTTTTAAAAATGCTAAGGCTTTTTTGCAATTAAGATTTTAATATAGAAAAGGTTTCTGTAATTAAGTTCGAAATTTTTGCATATTATTTTTATTACAAATTTGATAAAATTGTGCATAGAATTAACATTAAGCTTTGTAGTTATACATAACATTGAACTTAGAACCGTTTTGGTTTCCTCGTTTTCTCACTACATATGGCAGTAAAGAATTTGAATTTATATCAAATATAATGTATAAGAGTCTAAAAATGTGCGCACAATTTGTGTAATATATAATGAGAGATAAATATTTGAAGCAAAATTATTAGTTTTAAAGATTTAAAAACGAAAAATTAATGAATAGTGATCGAATGTTATTTAAACAAATAGTCAAATAATATTTTATTTCTGATTTGCTGTTAATATATAATACTATGACTTTCACTGTAATACTTCAATTAAAAAGAATACTAAATTAACTTTCTTCTTACGTGCTTCGGTTTATACTTGATAACGTACTTGAAAATGTATTCTTAGCTTTAACAAGTCAAGTTTAAAGTCATTTAGAAATAAATTACCATTATATCCGTTAGGAAAAACTCAAACAACGTAATTAAGTAAAAGTTAGCCGTTTTGCATTCTGTTCCGCAATGATTATATATGTAAAACAGCATGTCGATCTATGATCTTGAATATCTGAAGTCTTGCTGGTCAAAATATTTCTTGAAATTCGGTTAATAACTTGTCAAGTACTACATATTTTTTAACAGCCTGGCTGTGTACCTTGTATATATTTTTTTCTGCTGATGTTATTTTTATTCCCTTCATGCGTACTTCTGATCTTTATGACATTCGTGTGCCATTTTGTCTTATTTTTGTCTTGTTGGTACAATCTCAATCATTTCTTTTGTTTTATTCAAATATTTATGTATTTCTGATGTGTTTCAGAGGTGTATAATATTGTGTGCTAATTCGCTGTTTTATTTTGTCTGGGGTATTTTTCATTCCGCTTTCCTATTCATTCTCTTAGTTTGACTGTAATCGTGTCTTAGGTATATATATATAATATTGTTTAAGAAGATTATAGAAGTATTATAAAAGTATTGTTTAAAGTGATTTCAGGGTTTTTATATTAATGACTTAGTTTTTGTCTGTTTTACGTTTTTGAGGTAATGGTGAGCGTCTTATTGGAAGTGGTTTGAAGGTTTTGGCTACCGGGAGCGTTTCACCATGGCAGTAAAAGCTTTAACCGGAGAGTTAGAGGTCGCTACTTCCTCCGGCCGTCACTTTATAAATACTCTTTTAACATCTTTATGGGTATATAAATACTATATATATATATATATATATATATATATATATATATATATATATATATATATATATATATATATATATATATATATATATATATATATATATATATACACACATATATATATATATTAATGCCATATAAAAGATACGAATATAAGATTTAAAATTAACGAGACAAGTAGGCGCAATGCTGCTCTAAATTGTCTAGTATAATAAAAGAGAAAAATTCTACAAAGAAATCTCAAAAAAAGGGGGGGGGGGGGGTGGTGGAGAAAAGCCAACAGGGAAATTTGAAAAGGCCTAGGGGGGTGGTGACCCCTAGTTCCCCGGTTAAAAGTCGACTTTTATTCCAAAGGAAACACTCCCGGAGCCGAAAAATACCTGAGGCCAATCTCCGTACAAACGTCAAAGCAAAAGACGCACAAAACAGTCCGAACAAGGAACAAATGGACTCCATTACGAAGCTGTAAAAGCACGGATATACATACAAAGTCAGAATCCAGATTGACAACACACAAGAAAAGTAAAAGCAAGGATATACATACATTGTCAGAATCCAGAGTGACAACACACAAGAAAAGTAAAACGTCCAACTGAAATCCCTCAGTCAAAAGAGAGAAGGGATTAGAGTGTATAGGTCTAACATCATCGTTGCCATTTATAAACCCAAAACTAAACGTTTACCAAAATCATTTTCAAATGCTTTGACTGTTTTATTATGATAGGTATTATAAATATGTCTGAGGAATCCAAGGGGATAGTCTTGTTTTATAGCCTCCTTGATAAATATAACATCACTTTTTATACGGTCTTTTTTATAAGTATGCAAGCGGGCGTTCCGTATAAAGTGATTCATTACGATATTACGAAAAACTTTCTGACTTAAATTAGTCCTCCAATTGATAATATAATTCACTTTGATCTTGAAATGTCGTCTTTTATCATAAAGTATCGTATACAAGGGTTCATCTTCAGCGAAGTGAATGATAATATCCAAGTAATTAATTTCATCGGCAGAATCTGCAGGAGTTTCGATTAAATCCAATTGTGCAGGGTAAAAGTCGAAGTTAAATTTAATATTGGTTTTCTGATGTGCCACAAGTATATCATCCACAAAACGGAAATACGGCAATTCGTTTAATATATGTGTGCCTTTTTCATAGTGATGGAGGTATAGATCTGCTAACATCGAGGAGCAGCCTCCCCCCATAGGTATACCTTTTACTTGCCTATAATAATTCATACCATTGAATAAGACGTTTTATATATATATATATATATATATATATATATATATATATATATATGTATGTATTTAAGGTTGTTGTATACTAATCTGTTTTATTAATTTGTACTTAGTTACGTTGTCTGAGTTTTCCTTATCCTTCATATAAACTGTATTTATTAAATATTTCCATTACTTGCCTCGATATTTGCACACGATTTTAAGACAAAATTTTACATTTATATTAGAGCAACATCGAAATGTCAAATGTATGTTTATTTCAAAATCTGGAAATTTCTTAATAATTTACTGTAATTAAAAAACCTTGAAAGAAACATACAATCGAGCTTTCACAATGTAACTAATTTCAACCATTGGTGAACGGATTTTTAACATGAGATTAAACTGCTGAGGCGTCACTTCTCATCAGTATTAAAATATTCTGTGTTTCCTTCTTGCATATTTGATTCGGGACAGACACTTTATATCTTAATACTGGGAGACGTAGACACTCTTTTATGATCAGAATTAAGCAAACACATTACAGATATTTAAAGATTGATATTAAGCTGAACTATAGAATATATAAAAATTTAAAGGAAGTACTGCCTTTTGCGTAAAGTGCATTTATTTTGTATGAATAGGCAAATTTCAAGATTGCGATTTGATGAACTAGGAACACAGTCCTCATAGTTAGTCATCCCAAATCTGCTTGACTCAGAATATTATCTAATTTGCGGAAATTGGCATTAAGGACGCAGAAAACACGTATATGAAAGACGATAAATACCAACCAATAAGTAGCATCACGTAGAACTGTGCGATAGTCACTCGTCCAATGTTTGTCTAAGTACGCGGTAATATTATTACGACGTACTATTTTGAATCGAAGGTATAATTTCTGAATGAGTCTAAATTTCTTTATAACTAACACTTTTACTTTAAACCATTAACAAGAGTAAACTGGAGCTATATACAACCAACAGCTCGATAAATATCTTACAAGATTACTAAATAACAATCAGATACAATAAAATCGCAATTAAATGCTCAGCGAATTCTCAAAATTGCCGAATTTCTAAAACACTGACGTATCTCCCGACTCACTTTATCTCGTATGACGCCAATCACTCTCCAACAGAGCGATGACTCTTTTTATATATTCTCCATAGGAATGTTCAGATGAGGCTCGTATCTCCCAGAGTATACGTTATTTCGGAAAAGTTTTAGAACCTTCCAAAAGTGCCAAATTGGTGATAAATCGCCAAACCTATCAATTCGAACCCGAGAGTTAAACTATGGCAAACCTACATTGACATAATAAGAATAACTGAATGTAAGACTGTCTTTTCCGTCTGGTACTCAAACTCTGATAATTGTAGATTTGTAAATTCGCCAATAGTAGCCACGTTGTTGATAAATTGCAAAAGCTGGCAATTTGGCATCGAAAAGTTAAAATATGGCAACCCTACATTCACATAATAGAAATATTCACATACATAGGAACATTCACATAGGAACATTCATATACCTATAAAAGGGTTTTCTATTTGTATTGAGTAAAGACCTTGACCAGAAGCAAATATTCCCTATGTTTTATTTGAATAGCTGCAAAGAACAGTGAATTTTTTTTTATATATTCATAATAATATTCTTTCTTGAATTCAAAAGTGCATTTTTATGACAAAGGGTATGTTGCATATGCTGTATGTTATATTCATGTGCATGTGCATATTGTCTATTTTAGCATTCCTGAATAAGATTACAGTTAGTCAATAAACAAACATATTTTGCGAATTAAGTGAACTTCTGTAACAGTTTTATCGTTGACTCATATTAATTAGACAGCATTGCTATTGGGGTAATTTCCCTAGAAACACTCTATATTATATTCTTAGCGATTTAATTAATATTACAGTAAAAATTCTGCCCCTTTAGTTTTTATTAAATAGTTGATACTATAAATGTGCAAACGTTTATTCTTCATGTCAATAGGGAGACTTCTAGTGTGCTTGGAAATACTTACTAACATTATTTTTTATTCCCCCCTAGAGGAGAAATCGAATGCCCGGCCCCGTTAATATTTTATTCAGAACTGATGCTACAATAATGCAAAGATTTAACTTTCTAAGTTATCTGGGGCATTCCTAGAGGACCTGAAAAGGCCACCCCTTTCCTTCGAACACGGAGGGAAATTTATAAATGGTCCTTCTCGGGTTCAAATTATCACACATCTATGGGAAGACTTAAGTCTCAGGAAAGCTTATGAAGGGTCCAGAACTACACAAATACATTAGAGAATTATATATATTGTAGATGTATCATTACAATATATATATATATAATAAATTCTGAATTTTATTTACAAGGCACTTAAATCACAACTACTACCATAAATGTTCTTGTGAGACCAGAAGGCAATTATGCAGTTTTAATATTTCCAGCTATTTACGACAAAACAAAGCGCAGACTTGTAGGCTGCATTTTATGACAGTCTTGATCCGGAGGGTCATGACCTCACTAAATTCACTTCACACAAATTGCATGTGAGGTTGGAGCAAAGTTCTCTTAGGGACCAAGACTTAAACCAAGTTTCATTAAAAAATCAAGTAGCCAATGAGGCGTTGATGCTACATTGCGCATAAACCAATAAGTAAACGGAGGGCGTTTCTGAACCACAGGCAAAATGATGTGGCAACAAGGAGATAATATAATGAATATTCAAGGAATGATTGTCCAAGAGCGATGAGAGATAGTCTTGATTATATGAAAATGATGGTGCAGAAACGTTGAGATATTCAACAATCATGATTATCCAAAAGATGCGTGATTCAGGTTTTCAAGCAGTATAGTAGTTACTTTGAGCATTGAGAATATCAGAAAAAGAAGCGGCAAATACTTTAAGCATGCTAAGCAACAGACCCCAAAATAGAGGTATGTACCAGTCTGTGTATATATTAGGTCAATTATTGATTTTTGAATGATATTATAAAGCTTGATCTTATACACGCATTTTCTCCTCCTTAAGCGTTTATTAAAATTTATGTAATTTTATCAGAAAAATAATATGTGTGAATAAATAATAATTATTTTAAAAGTTAAAAATGTGGAATTTAGTGTGTAGTTTTCTTAATCAATGATTATATTTTAGGATCTCGTGCAAAGCGGTAATGGTGGGTTATTCTTGCCACGATAAAAATGTACGAATTATTCGATTCACGATCACTATTAATCAAGCGTAATAATGCAATCCAAATATTGATTTACTTATTTAAAAAATAAACAAACTCTTCATTAATATTAGCACCACGGTTCTTAAATCCGAAAACATAATTAGAGAATCAAATGTTCTATACGAAACATATAACAAAACTTTTTTTAACCTACCGAAGTACCGAAATCCTTTTATTAACCTACCGATATCGTTCCGATGCCAATAATGAATTTTAACTGTTGAGATATTTATCAGTTATTATATATATTTTTTTGCGTTTATGCTTGCACAGTAGTTTCAAAAATTATTTTCCCCTCCCATGATACATGTGAACAAGTTTAATTTCAAACTGAAAAATTGGTTTGTGGATGCTCATAATGGCATGTTCAGATGGCATGCTCATAATGGCGTGTTAAGTAATATGTGGCATAATTAAACATTGAAACAGGCTTATTTGTAATTCTAAAATATTTCACTTTAAATTGTGGAGATATAATTAATTAGTGTCGTTAAAAGGGGTGCAGTGTGACAGAAATAATTTCATTTATTTCTGTATTTAAGCCTGCAAAAGACAGGGCAACTAAAAGTCTAAAAATAAATTGCGATATTTTAATAGCTTTATTTTGTTTTAAAATATAAGGTCCTTAACTTCCGGAATATTCATCTTAATCAAAAATTGGTTTAGTTGCATTTTGTCCTGTGGTCGATAATATAAATGTACAGAGTTTCATCCTTCAAGATCGCAAATAAGATTCTGGAAGGTCAAATATTTAGAAAAATCCCCCATTTTTCACCATCCCACAATTCTATAAGTTTACAAATATCCAAATCTTCTAAGTTACCTATAAAGGCTTCTGGATGATCTGAAATGTCTTTTCAGCCTAAGTCCCATGGCCATTTCTATAAGTATGCACAAATACAACATTGTAAGTTATCGGTGACTTCTGGATGGTTCGAAAGGACAAAAATCACATTAGACTATAATACACACATATATTACCACACATATAAATAAGTTTAATTTGCTTAAATATAAGAATGTATCAATAAGTAAAATACACTTTCTAACGAAAACTAGACTAACGTAAATAATGCTATTGTGGTATTTGTGCTTATTTACGTTACGTTATTATATAGTGTTAATATATTATGTTATTATGTAGTAATTTTTCATTAAAATTCTTCGAAAATCACATTTTTATTATAGCGATACCCACGATAACGTCATTCCTGTTTAAGATTTTACTTATTTTGCAAACCGTCTAATCACGGTTATCCTGTTTAATGAATTGCATGTTATTTCAATTAAATTCCTCATAAACATTTCTTCTAATTGAACTCTTCTTCGTCGGGAGAGCACGTTTCAAGCATCCCTGATCACGAATCGAACATTTTTGAGGTAATGTCTGTGTGTGTGTCTGTATGTGTGCGTGTGCGCGCGCGCGCGTGTGTGTGTGTGTGTGTTTGTCAGTGAGTCTGTGGAGATGATATCTCACGAATGAATGGAGCGATTCGAAAGAAATTTGGTACAAAAATCACAATTCGTGAATACTGAAAGTCTATTTTTTAAAACCAAAATCGAATGTTCAGAGCCCCCCCCCCCCTAAATTTTTGAGTGACATTTTAAAAAAAGCATCAAAAAATCAAAACCTTTAATAAAGTTACGCAAATAGACATTTCTTATGTAATTTTTCCGTAGAAAACGATGGACATTAACTCAACAACGATAGCATGAACCTTTCTCCAGATATTGCATATTTTCCAAATAAATTTATCAAAACATCCCATAAACTAAAAAAAAATATTAACTATTAAGAAACATGTTCACTTTTCATATGTAATATCATGCGATAAATTTGGTGACATCATTCTCGTGGATCTAACTCATTCCATTCACAAGAAAAGATACTTTGATTAATACTTTAGTATTTGAGCGCCGTTGGTCATTTGTCTGCTACAAGAATAACTTATTTCTCCGTCCATAACGCTTGGTGAGATTTTGGCGACGAATTTAGCGGAATGTCGCCAACTTGGCGACATTTTAAAATGCTGCCAAATTAGCGAAAATCTCGCCAAATGGATACAAATATCGCTAAATCAATGAAAATGATGACTAATTGAAGAAAATTCAATATCTTGGAAAGAATATAAGTGTCTACTACAAGAATAGCATTTCTTTTATCTGTAAAAGTAGTAAATTCATTGCATTTTATAGGGAAAGTCATGTGTTGCCCACATCAGATTTTTATTGAATATAGTATCAAATAGTAAAAGAAATTAAAGTTATTTAAACTGAAGGATAACACGCTATAGTTGTAATAATTTGGATCCACGTTAACAATTTTAGAAAATTATTTTTGTAAAATTTGAAAAATATAAAAAATAATTTTTGTAAATTTTGAAAAATAAAAAAAATAATTTTGATGTGAAAAATTCAAGTTGAAACATAGTCCAATTATTTTTGTATATGGAACTGAAATGTGTAATATTATAATACATTATACTGTAGTCGGGGTAAGATCTCGGTAGATCTAAGATGACACTGAGTTAATATTTCTTTCATTATTTGATAACATTTTGTAACTGTAAAAGTAGACAGAATAACAGTTTTTAACTGTAACAGTAGTAAATTCATTGCATTATATAAGGAAAGCCATGTGCTGCCCACATCAGATGTTTTTGTTTTATGTTCAGGACAGACATTTGTTCCAAATGACATAATTTCTGATTCCGTACCATTTACATCACTTTCTATTTTGAACGTTTGAACAGTTACTAATTCTATTCTTTTGTACTCTGAGTTATTACATAACGGATAAAAAACGCAATCGATTTTTATTTCATGTTCTTCACTAGCTATTAATTCAACGTTTTTATATAATTAAAATGATTTTTCTCTGAAAAGTCAATACAGATTCTTGGAATGAATCGTGAATTCTTTTGTTTCGTGACATTGGCTAATAAGGTGTTATTGTTCTGCAGCAATTGGTTTTGTTTCACATATGTTTTATTTAGAAAAAAAACTTTATAGCTATTTATCTAGTGCAAATTCCAGCATGTCTGTTAATCCTAGTCTTTTCATAGATTTTACAATGTAAAAATGGGAAAGCACATTCAGGAAAAATTAATCAAGGTTCATGTGGCATAATGTGATATTTTATCTTGCATATCAATTAGATTGCACTAAATGCATGTCATCAAAAACTAGCAAAATATGTTATCTATTATTTTTGAATTTTCTGCAATTATGTAATTATGTCAATAGTTTTGATAAAATTAAATTATACATTCAAAAACTTCACATAATTATCTCAGTTATTTATTCAGCATTTTTAATTAGAAAATAGTTCACTGTTAATTATTGCTTATATACTTCTAATTGAATGTAAATATAGCTCTAGCTCGTATTTCTTCATTAAAACTAATTATATAAATAAATGATATATACATATGCACATGCACATATTTTAAATCGTGTGTCAGCATAGTTATCTTTAAAATCAGAATAATAATTAATTAATATTATATGGAATATAGTATTTCTTAATCAAATAATTAGTTTTTCAGTTTTTCTATTACGTATTATTGTTAAGACAAAACGTTGTGAGTCTCAACACTATGCTACCATGTATATTATGCAAAATGTATTGCCGAAACTATTGTTAAGATTTTCTATAAAAGTACGCCTAATATTGAGAAGAGATATACATTTTCAGAGCATTTATATTGATTGCCCAGGGGATCAAATTATACTTAGTACTACGGACAGACTATAAATAATTTTAGCAATTAATATACTAGTGCAAATATTTGATACAAAATCTGTCATATCGAACATGCTACTTTCCTTACATATTAATAAATGTTAATAAAGTATAGTTATGTACATAGTATGTGCTCCTATATTTATCAAAAATAAGTCTTCCATGTCTACCTACATTTGATCTACATTTTTTTAGAATTCCAGTAGAGATTCTGTAATAATCTGCAACTTCTTTTACAGAACTATCAGTTTTCAAAAACCAACAAATAGCTTTCCCGAGAACTTTCCAGGCAGAACTTTCCAGACCATTGCGGGTAGCGCTCATAAATAAATATTATTTGCAGCGTTTCAATATCCCTTGCTATTTTGTCATTTTGGTCAGGGTAAAAGTGGCTTAATTTTTTTCCTGAATTTAAATTATTTAACTGGACAACAAGTTTGTACCGATTGATAAATGTGCTATTCAAGAATCCTTAGAAATACAAAATTTTATTCAAGCTTTTATTTAAACTACATTCAAACTTTTATTTGCTGTCGTTTACTGAGGCTTTTTACTATAATGTGCTCATTTTGGAGGTTTTAGAAAAGCAGCAAATAACATCTTTCTAGAAAAAAAACATTCCTAGGATTCAATTCCTAAATAGTTAATTCTTATGACTCATCGGAATTCTGGTCTATATACTCGTATATATATATATATATATATACCAGAACGACAGTGATGCATGTAAAGAAAATTATTAGGATAACTGAATCTTGCAACTTGTGGAAGTTGATGGATTTAGTGGTGTAATGGATTCAGCTCAGGCCCTCCTGCAAGATTTAATACCAGGCCTCTTTTCTGTTATTTCTATGATTAAAACTTCTGGTTCTCTTTTGTGCTTTTGTTTGTCGCATAATAAATCACATCTTCCTAGCATTATGGATTCGAGTGTTATACCCATATATGGAATTACATGTTTTGGGCGTATCTATAACGTATAAATACTAATTAACCGATTTTTATTTGCGTATATCTGTCTGTGAACCTATGATTTGGTACGTTTATTAAAATCGGAAAATCCAGAAATCTATAGATGTATTTAATGAATTCAATACGTATAAACCCGTTTGAAAAAAATGTAAAGGACAAATAATAATAAATAATAAAAAAAAAACAATATTAATGGAAGTAATGTTTTGTAATTTTATGCTTTAAAACGAATTACTTTATAATGAAAACTCGGAGTATTCGCCAGATATTACATTGTTTATTACGATTAAGGAGTGATTATTATCATCGGCGTACATATTTTTCCAACGTCCTATTTTTGGGATATTCGAATAAGTAAACTGTCCTGTAAATTTCCTAAAATTCCACAATTTCCTAAAAAATTCCTGTAAATATATTTATATAAACGTTTTCTTCTAGTATAACAGAGAAAATTTCCTAAAAATGAGTATACGCGATTTTTTCTCATGTTTGAAAACTGAATAATAATTGTTCACTGAATTATTATACACACAGTACTTAAAATCTACTTTCTTGTGAATCATATTAATATGGGTTAAGAAGATGCGTTTTTGTAAATGACAGACTGGAAGCAAAATTACATCTAAAACATTAACTTATTTCTTGATGTCAACGTTGAAATTTCCAACTAAAATGATGAGAATATTAAATAAAATATGTAACCATGTTTCCAAACAGTTCAAAATATTAAAATTTCGAAATTGCATCCACTATATTTCAAAAACTGCGATTTCGATCTGAAATCTAAATATATATCATTGTAGAACTTACAGAAATCTATACATTTTTACTTATTATTTATAGTTAACACTTTTAGTGTCTGAGAGTATTAAAAACTTAAAAACGAAGACTTTTCAATCTTCTTTAACTGGACAAGATGATAGCTTGAAGACTGTAATAACTGTGTAAGAATAGATTATTGATCTAGAAAGTGAACTTTACACTGAACATTTCAGTGCAATACTAATTGCATTTTTTTCTATAATTTAGAATAGATTCCCAGTGAAACTAAGGACGGTGACGAAAAATTTACTCAGACAAAACACTTATATTTTTGAATAAAAAATACTTCAAACTATTAAAGAAATGGAATTATTGATGTATATTCATATATATCACTATTCATCAATCCTCTTGTCTCCTATTGTTGAATCCTATTGTTGTCTATACTATGGTTTTTGTGATGTGTGCTTTTACACACTAGTAGATAAATACTGCATAAAATGCTACTGAATGAATATAAAAATATGAAACAATCCCTGTTTCCGAGAAAATAAATAAAAATTCCAACATTTTATCTAATTAAATGGTAGGCATAAACAGGCAAAATATTTGCATTTTCCAATATAGTAAGTTTACAGTCGGATACGCTGGCAATAAGCGTTTTTCACGTCAAAAGTATTACAAACGTAATATTTCATAGATATGTATATTATATTCCATTTATTATAAAAAAATACAATATACAAGATATCACAATCCAAAACCATTTGGAGCTATCATCCTAGTTTGTCATGTTTATCTTTCTTACAAACCCCGTAATTTCCGTGACACGTACTTTTACCCTTATCTATCTATGTTTAACAGTCTTATCCATCAAATTATGACAATCTAGACCAGACACTAAAATCCTGAACACGAAAAGTATTTTTTTTCAATTTCTCTTTCTATCGCAATTTCACAGAGCTGTTTAAAGGAATGTATAAACCACGTCCATCAGACAGAGGCGTTTCCCTCTGGCTCTTACTTGACTAGATTGTCATCGATGTTATTGAGTATCGCAGAAAGACACTTTATAAATAATAAATCTCAATGGGCTTCCATTAGGTAAATTAAAATCGATATTATCGAATTGAGAGCAGAACGAATTTAATCTAGAAAAACTGAATCGAGCCAGAAAGATATTTCATCTGCAGTATAGACTTATCAGTAAGTTTTATATAATTATAAATTTGTATTTCTTTCTTTAGATATATAATACTCGTATATCATGCAAAGAAATATTTCTGAAGAGGGCTAAAATTGGAATTCGAATTTTTGATGGAAAAGCAGAATTTAAGCATTTAAGAACTTGAATCGAACGTTTTTGACGAGATATTTGTATAGATGTTAATGTGTGTGTGTGTGTGGATGTGATATCTCACGCACGAATGAAGCGTTTCGAAAGTAATTTGGTACAATTATTATAATTAGTGAATAGTGGAAACTAATTGATTGAAAACGAAATAAAATTTTCTGAAGTCCTTCAGCCCCCTTTCAATTTTCGAATGTATTTTGGGAAAAATAATAAAAATCTAGACCTTCAATATTAATAAATAATTTTTCATTTTCGACGTAAATTTTATTATAAAACTATCAACACAATCTTTCGGAGTACAGCATAGAACGTTGTCGAGAAATTGCAACTTTATCAAAAAATTATACAAAAAATTCCTGCTTTAAAAAATAGTAATAAGTGTCATCAAATATATTCGAAGTTATGAAAATTGAATATTAAAGATGAGAAGTAAAACTCCATACTGAGAAAATGACAATATCATTTGAGATAATAATTCAGGTGTTGCTGCAATAAGATAAGTGCCCCTGTATTGCATGCATTTATATGATGAAAGGCTTAAAATGTTCAATTTAATGCCAATTTTGTAGAAATAAATTAGAAGCGCAATGCAAGTTAGAACTGAACCAATAAGGAATATTCCTACGTATTATACGTATTAAAAAGTATTTTATTTTTTAATTTATTGTTATATCGCTATATTCTGAACTCTGTCCTATAATTGTGAACAAGTACAGATTAATTTTAATGCTAATTTGGGATTTTCAATCTAAAATAATCCAAAATTCATATACATCAAAAATAGACATGCCTCGGTATTATGTCTAATGAAAACAAACGGCGCATAACTAACACGAGCGACACCTAGATATAATTCTCAAAGTATTATAGCATTTTTAAGGGTTTCATGTATATGAGTTTATTCTCCTTATTTATAACTACATGGTTCAAAATATTCGATAATTCTAGAGTTAACCTGCATGTCACATATTTCATTGGATATTTTTTAAATCAGTAGAAAACATTCTTCGAATGCACCTTTTAGGATGCAAATACATTGTAGCCCAATTTCCCACCTAAAGTTCTGTTTCTTCAAAAAATCGTAACAAAGTGAGTGCTAACTTGCGTAATCAAACGTTCATTTCATGATTCATTCATTCGTTAATGTTCATTTTATGATTCATTCATCCATTAATGTTCATTTTATGATTCGTACATTCGTTAATGTATATTTTATGATTCATTAATTCCTTAATGTTCATTTTATCAGACTTCTTTTTTTTTCATTATTTTTTCGTTATCTAGATTTTTTTGTTATTAGATATGGTAGACTTGCTCTTTCATTGTCTTCATTATCTGCAAATATCCGGATTTAAAAATATTTTAAAATTGAAGTATTCCTTTCGAACAAGAGAATTATATTTTCATTACATTAACCACGCCTATTAAATTTCCGTACGATTTGAAATTCTGCAGCAAAAAATAAATAAAGATGTTGTTCTTTTGTTTGACCCAGATCGTCAGACCTACCAGGAGATGAAATGCACCTGATTGAATGCCAGGGACAGTGCCACCAAATTTAGACAGGAACCCAGTGGGGGCGGTATCCACAGGAACATTACAATCCTTCCCTTACCAACAACTTCTCGGAAGGACTCACGAGCCGCCATATTTAACTTTTCCAAATACGGTAACATTGGGACAGAGCTGGGAATCGAACTCGGATCGTTCAAAGGCTGGTTCTGTACCTTATGCACTAGGATACCCCAGCCCTAAAATGGATAAATTGTTGTTTTAAATCTTCCTTCTGGAAAATAAAACCACCGAACTTTAGTTGGAGGTCGCTATATGCACTTTTAAAAGCAATAATGTATGGCTAATGACACATACCACGCCCTAATACACACACACACACACACACACACACACACACACACACATTATATATATATATATATATATATATATATATATATATATATATATATATATATATATATATATATATATATATATATATAAAGAGGATAAAGTTCAATGGAGGAGAAACCAAATACAATGCATGCAATGGCAGAGGAGGATGGCGACTCTTCAATCCCGTTTATAGCTGCTTTTCCAGTCGGGGCAAACGCTCACGGAACCAATGCATTGCAAAGGTTGATCCCCCATACGTGCCTAGTCAGAAACACCCAAACATGGAGAAACAGACCACCGAGAATGAAACATATTATTACAGGAAACTTAAATTTTATTGAAGACCAACAACTAAAAAGTATTTTTATATTGGGAACTAAGTTTCGAGAACAAGAATTTGAGAGTGTATATGATGATTTACATAACGATATGAATCAATTCATTTACCGTTTAGCTGTGAAATACAGTGTTCCTGTTCAGACATTTGATGAATGGAGATATCATTTTATTAATGGTTTCAAATTGTACTATCAAAAGAGATACTAAAATACCAAAGTATCCTCCATACCTAGATCAATCAAAAACATCAGAGATAGCTTTGTAATCACTTATACAGATAAAATCGTGGCTAATTACGCATTTACCTGTAAAAAATATTATATGGAAAATTTACAGGAATGTTACCTTGATCAGGATATGTATACATCGGTATCACATAATAGTAAAACATTGACCAATCGGATCAAAGCCTTATACAAAAGAATTGATATTGATCTTAAAAATGTAAAGTTCCCTTATTTAGTGCTTATATGCATAAGGAACCCGTTAAATTCCGCACTGTCACCGTAGGATGCGGAACTTATTTGACCATTGCTAACTTAAAACTTTTAAATATCCTAAAGCAAGTTATGATTCACCTTCAAAAGCAGGGAACTGTTATTATCAAGAACAGCCATGATGTCATTAAAAGACTTAAATTCTGTGACAAGGAATTGAGATTCAGAAGTTATGATTTTCGCTATCTTTTCAATAATATTGATATTGCACAACTTTACCTTATATTGAAGGAATTACAAGTATTACATGATTTGAAAGAGTACATTACATATCGAAAATATATAGACCTTATCAATCTGGTTTTGAGGGAAAATATACTTTTTGACGGAAAGTGCTATTATAAACAGATTAAAGGAATTCCAATGGGAGGAGGTTGCTCATCAATATTGGCTGACATATATCTCACTAAATATGAGCATGGAACACACCTATTATATGAGATACCGTACTTTCGTTATGTTGATGATGTGCTGTATTGATACTATGAAAATACACCAGTATTGGAATTCGATTTTTACCCCAATGGCTTGGAATTGGTTGAAAATAAACGTACAGAGGATGGATCGGTGAATTTCTTGGATATCACCATTAAGTACAATACAAGGAATGGAATTTATACGAGTCTACACGACAAAAGAACAAGTCATGGAATAAAAATTAACCATATCATCAATTGCAAAACGAACCTTTCAAGATTTATTTTTAGAAATATACTATTGGGACATTTCAAAAGAAACCAAATTTGCAACACTTTAGCAAAGGATTGCATATCCAGTAACAAGGGGATAATATTAGAAGGATTAAGAAATAATTACCCAGTTAATTTCCTGAAGAAATATTATAATTCATTTTTCAATAATAAAAATGAAGCAAATTCATTCAAAAGGGATTTTGCTGAATTGGGATAGTTTCTGCATATCACTTGAAGACTTGCACATGCACATAGTTATTTATATAATAGGAGATTTTGTGTTTCTTCATTTGTGCGTTTCTTGACTTCCATTCTCGGTGGTCTGTTTCTCCATGTATGGGTGTTTCTGACTAGGCACGTATGGGGGATCAACCTTTGCAATGCATTGGTTCCGTGCGCGTTTGCCCGGGCTGGAAAAGCAACTTTAAACGGGATTGCGGAGTCGCCATCCTCCTCTGGCATTGCATGCATTGTATTTGGTTTCCCCTCCATTGAACTTTATCCTCTTTTTTGATTTCAATTGTATATTTACTTCTGATTAAAGAGCAGCATTTGCGCCTGTTCCTTGGTAATATTAATTTACATCTTTGTGATTGCCTATAGCACTTGTCGTATATTGTGTATATATATATATATATATATATATATATATATATATATAATAAAATACAATCCCAAAAAGTATGAAATCCAAGAAAGAGAAAGGCGCAAATTGCTTGACCTTTCTGCAACCCTGTAAAAACAATCATTCCATCTATATATTTTATTTTTTCATTTTAAATCTTATATATATATATGTATAAAATAGAAAGATTTTAATCGAAAGTTATGCATAAACTACTGTATGTACAAAAAACCCCATCTCTAGCATATCTGTTACAAATGAGTAACTATAGACCAAGACTAAGGATAAAGATAGAAGGTAACATATCACTACAATGAAACGATGGATGAGAAGAATATTAGGATACAAAAATCACAATTAAAAGTATATAAATATAAAAATAAAAAAGGAAAAAGAAAACACGGCAAAAATGAGAAAAGGCAATAATAATTAGCTCAAGATAAGAGATTAAGACATAGAGAACAATCAATTGAAACTACACAAAAAATGGCGGTTAGTTCGAAATTGCATTCTCATCAGGACAGCCATACAATTCGAATAAAAACCGATAGAATAGCCAGTTTCTGACAATGGCGATAGTATTTAACTATAGACACCATTGGAACTGTCTACTGGCTAGTGGAAGGAGAAAAATAAATCAATTGAATTATAAATCTGAAATATATATATATATATATATATATATATATATATATATATATATATATATATATATATATATATATATATATATATATATATATATATATATATATATATATATATATATATATATATATAATGAACTCAGGTAATTGTACATACCCACTAAATTTCAGTAATTTTTGCATTTATCAGAACATTTATTATGAAGTATTGTTTTAATTTAATCCTAAAAATGAAATAATATATCTTCATAGGTGAGGTGTAAGATTTTTAGTTTTTTTAAATAAATTAGTTCAGGATATAAATCGAGTCTGCTACATTTCTGCAAGATTTGTATTTAGAAATTTTTAAAAAGTCTAATATTTAAGACGTTGTCATAAAAATGAAAACCAAACTTTAGCAGGATGATATAAATTTGCATCACCGGAAAAATATTTGAATTAAATTATATAATCTGCTAGTACGAGTATTATGTGTCTTGAAAAGAAAAATAAATATTATCTCGTTAAGGCTGAAATTGATCATCGGTGATTGAAATTTGCGTTTTTGGAATGTATTACTTTAAAAAAAGTATTATGAAAAGGAAAAGGAGAAATCAGCAAGTGTGGATCTCTACCCCAGTCAATAGTTCATCACGTGTGGGATAAATAAAGTCACATAGTACGACATTTATTTGCAATTAAAGTAGAAACATTTTGTAGGGGAATGTGGAATTTAGAACCAATTCCAAGAGTTTTGCCTCTGGCCACAATTCTTAGGGAACAACAGTGTAATTTTCATTTATCTGCAGTTATTGCAACTTTTATAATTACTTGTAAGCCATCTATTAATCAAAACAGCTGACTTACCTGGATTATGATAAATTAGTTCCTACAAATGTTTAACCGAAATTTTGAATTATATAGAATACATTATGAAACTATTTACGGTGCATAAACATATAATGTTAAATGAAAACTGTTGGACTGAGCGTAATTCATGTTTCTCGATGACCGCCTATTTTATTAAATCTCTATGCATACTGGCAACATGTAAGTACGAAAACATGCGCTATATTGAAGATAAAGTAAGTCGATTTAGGTTTCTTTGCAATGCATTTAAACCAACGTGTGTTGTTAGGTTTCGTATAATAACCGTCTTATTTCATATTATTTGAAGAAATTCATAAGATCGGCTTATTAATTTCATACGCAAAATGTATGAGAGATCCAATTTCCATAAGGCTCTACTTTGATGGGGTGAATTATGTTGGAATACATGTGTGCGTGTGTTAAAATGTACGCTTACGTATATGTGTGCGTAGGAGTGATTGTGCTTGCCTACCTGTCTGCATATTTTTATGTACAGACCGCGAGCTTTCAACTGACAGAAATATTATTCATTGTTAATAAATGTTTGAACACCACTTATATTTATATGAAACGAACCTTGCATAGACATAGCATTATGCCGAAAGATGCTATTTTTTTCGGTAAATTTATTTATTATAGCATATTGCTCATCAACGCAGCACAAAAATCAAATGTCTTTATACCACAGACGATTTTTACAACCTTTTACTGATTTAAATAATAAGGACATGCATTTGAAAATACATTTTATAAATGTATTATATTAAAGTTTTGAATACATTACAGCAATCACGACTTTCGGGTTGTTATTGCTATAATGAGTTAAAATTGCTATTATGAGTTTACGGGAATTATTGATATATCAATTTCTTATATTTTTCTGTTTTATTTTGGTAAATACTTTTCAACTCATAAATTATGTTTATCCATTTGTTGGAACAAATTATATCTGGTACGTGTATATCTTCTAATACCATTTTAGCACTTTCATTTTGTCATATAATGATCCAATTTCATAGATTTTACAAATTTGTTTACAAACAGGATCAGTTCGTTGTTTTACTTCAGATGTGCCTGTGAAGATAACTTTGTATAGCAAGAACTTATTTTCATACATATTTTTAAGATAATTAAAAAAACATACATTAATATAACGTTTTGAATAATAATATCATTTCAAGTACCTCAGGAATTTGCATATATGAAAACATATTAACTCACAAACAACGTCGAGTGTATCTGTTATTTTCTATACTAAAAATGTAAGTTTCCGCAGCACAGGAGAACTCACCATATTAGTTTTTGATAGGATTGTTATTTAATGTCAAAAATAAAGATCCCAGACATTATAAGTTTGGAGCAAATTATGAATGTAAGTTTCTTTATATTATAATTCCGTACGGAGGATGTCTACACTGCTAGTTTTACAAATATAACTATATACCAAAGTGTCTGCATTTTCGCCATATAACATGAATAAAAATTATATGAAAATTTAGTCAAAGTATTGATTTTTAGTATTCTGGTATTAGGCACCTTATTTAGCATTTATCTATTTTAGAACGAGATGTTAATTTACAAATTTCCCATACAAAAAGATGTTCCCCAAAACTTTTTCTATTTAACTAAAAATAATTTAGGCCAATGGCGTCAATAATGATTTTTTACTGCCGAGTTCTCCGATATTTAACAGTGTTAATATATTTTTACTTCCCAGTTTTATAGATTTGCTGCCGGCTATGCATTTATGCCTTCCTTTTGGACGTAAGAGGCATCGGGTTATTTTCAAAGTAAAGTATACTTTTTATAGATGTTTGAAAATTCGAAAACATCGTTAAGCAACTTGTGGAATAGAAAAAAAAAATTACTGACATAATTGTTATAATTTTATTTTTGCGTTACAAGTATGTGTTTTTGAACGGTTGGGCGAATTTGGAGAAAGTATTAAAGCTTAAATTCATTTAGTGATGGGGATGGCGTTCTGATGCTTTTTATTGGATATATATGCGGAAAAGAGGACATTTTAAGATTATTTAAAATTTAATAAATTTACATAAAATGTATATATATATATATATAACGTATGTGTATATATATGATATTACATACTCTTGTATATTTTACATAATTTTGCAATTTTCTAAATTCGATTAGTTTTCATGTTTTGTAATACTTAATTATTTTAACATTATACGTATTATCTGATCAATTATTATTATTTTTTACTTATACTTCTGGGGTAAAATGATTTCCTTTTCCTTTTTGCGACTTCAAATGCTTTTATTTGTATTTGTTCCGCGCTTATTTAAAGCGTATCAAAGACGCTTATTTAGGGCGTATTAAGGGAGAGTATTACGCCTGTATAATTGTCATTGTTGCACATGAAAGTCTCTGATGTGGGAGGCACATGACTTTCCTTATATAATGCAATGCTTGCTTTTTTACAGTAAAAATATAATGTATAAGATCTGCGGTACTGTGTTTTTATCGTTGAATGGTATTGGTAATTTTCTGGTTGACAACATGTAACACTATTTCAAAGTACCGAATTAATTTATATTTGCGAAACTCTAAAAGACAATTATCAATATTGATAGCATTATTAATAAGCGATATTAAGACTATTCCAAAGTACCGATTTAACTTATATGTTGTGACACTTTAAATAAACAATTATCAATATTGATAGCATTCTTAATAAGCGATATTGCCCATATATTAAAATATTTTAACAATTTATTCATCAGTTAGGTGTCATTTTCATTACGTTAGTGTCATTTTTGTAATTTTGACTATATTTTCGTCAATCTGGGGCGAAATATTTCCAAGTTGGCAATATTTTTCTAGATTATTTTCCAAGTTCGCCAAAATGCATTACCAACTATTACAGACAAACAGAGAGAAGAGTATTTCCTATATACTGGAAGTTATCACCGTCATATGTCTGAAATCAGAATTTGCGAAACATTACTTCCCATTTGGCGTTATGTTTTTATCAATTTGTCGACATTTTTGTCACTTTAGCAACATTTGAAATAGTCGCGAAGTTGGCGACGTCCCGCTAAAGTTTCCGTCAAACGTTATAAACGAACGGTCTGAGAAATGGGTTATTCTTATCGTCTACTCTTATGTTCGTTACAGGATTTTGAACAGCCATCAATTTGTCATCATTTCTTTGATTTAGCGTCTATTTCATAAATTTGGCGAATTTCTATCAATTAGATGAATTTTTCGTCAATTTGACAATTTTTGAAAAATCAGCAATTTGGAGATATTTCGACAAATTCGTCACCAAAATTTTGCCAAAGCTTGAGGACGGAGAAATAGATTATTCTTATAGTAGATACTTATATTCTTCAATATATTAAAATGTCATTGTTTAGTCGATTTTATTTTAGAATTGGACGATTTTTGCGGGTCATTTCACAGAACAAGGCAGGCTATTTCTTCTGAAAAGTACCAAATTCTAATCAGCACTAGGGTCACCTCCAAATGACTTACCAAATTTTATGAAATTCCACCTATTAGGATTTAAGGTAGAGTGGATACATTACACCTCATAGACCAACACCCACACAAACGTCATGCTGAAATAGTTTTTTTCTATTCTAGAGGTCCCAAAACCTGGAGATCCGTCGAAAACTCGAGTTGCGATTTTCGGTATGATTCTATTGTTTTCTCTATAAGTTACCATGTATTGTAGGGAAAGTGAAAAATGAGGTCAGTCATGCCCGGGATGCATATACACTTGACTATTAGCACTTTGTGCCTGTAGCTAAAACTTCCTGACATACACAGCTAGTTGGCGTGTTTTGACATTCGCACTGGTTGAAGGGAATTGCCTGTCTTTTATCTTACCTTTTTTTCCCTCTAATACGAAAACACTCCATAAAATTATTGGAAGTTACATTTATTACAAAATATTCAAAACTTAGACATATTAGGGATATATCTGTCTTAATTTTAAAAATTTCCCTGAATGCATTTCATGAAAGAATTCAAAAATAATTCTCCTTGTCTCGTTGTTTTGCATTCGAATACAATTACAGCTTCCGTTCTTTTGTATTCAAAATCATGACATTAGTGACAAAAATGTTATTGATTTTTATTTCAAGTTCATTAACAGCCATTTACTGACTTTTTTGTATAATTAAAATAATTATTCGAAATGCCAATATAAGTTCTGGAGATAAACCTTCCATCCTTTTGTTTCCTAACATTTGTTAATAAGGTATTATTGTTCATCCACAATTGCCTTTGTTTCACATATGTTTGCTGTTCAACAAAAAACTTTTTTATAGATATAAATCAGGTGAAATTCTTCAAATATCCGTTAATCCCTATCTTTCATAGATTTTTTTTTCAGTGAAAGAAAACTTTAGTTCTTTGCAAAGAATTAATTAAGATGTATTAGATTCAAGTTGTATTTTTATCTTATATATTGATTAAATGACACTGAATACAAGTTATCAAATACAAATAAAAATTTAGCATATTGTTCTTAAATTTTCTGTAATTATTTATTCATGCAAATTATTTTAACGACATACATTTAAAAACGCTTTATACCTGTGACTTTCATTATTATTTTTAAATCCCAATCATTATTCATTTAAATTAAGGCTCCCGTGGTATTAACGTCTTTTGCATGAACTTTTATATATTTTTGGGGATTAGTAAACAATTTTTAATCTACTATTTAAAACGTATACAAGATCTTTTTTCACTGAGTTGCAATAATTTTCTGTATTTCCAAGCAACTGTAGAATATGATTTCCCCTTGTTGCTGGTTTTGAACACACGTGAGTAAGGTATAAAAGTAATTAAGTTATCTCACGGTGTTACATAAAACATCAACACACATTTCTAACAATTAAATATATGAAGGAACATTTTCTAATTTAAAAATGTTAAATAATCCTAATGAAGTAAAATCACAGCTCTATGAATGTTTAACAAGTTAACATTATAATTCAAATTGGCAAATATGTGATTCTAGTTAGTCACTCCCATATTAAGCAGAATAAGATAAGTATGAATAAGAATAAGATACGTATGCAAGAATAAGATAAGTATGCGGAGTCGCAGTTTTTTTACTGGTTCTAGACGCTGTTACATCTTACTTTGTAATTTTACTGGGTGACTGTATTTCTAATTTGGTCAATGTTAAAAGAAATATTGAATTATTCTGTTACTTGTTCAAGATTGATGTGAAACGTAACTCCTTACACTTATTTCTAATAGATATACGAAATGAAGTGTTGAAAGAAAGAAAGAGTAAGAAGGAGTATGTATAATCAAAATAAAATTGTAAATTTGATTCTGTATTGAGATCATACTTTCGTTTTATACTGTCCGACCTGTAAGGTGTCTGATTGAACAGCCGGTACAGTGTGGGTGCATCTAAAGGGGCCATACACTTATCTTACCAATAACCTCTCGTAAAGACTTTCGGAACCACAGACTCCTTTGGGCAAAGTCGGGAATTGAACTCAGGTCCTCCTAGTGCAACGCCTGTGCCTTAACTACTTGTCTTTCCCGCCCCTTGTATTGAGTTCTCGCTTTCTTTTGACCCAGACCGTCCGACCTATCAGAAGGTGCAAGGTATCTGTTTGGACAAACTGGCAGTGTTACTAAATTTAATCCGGAACCACGTGTGTGATACATATTCTGGGACCTCATCTATCTTCCTTTGCCACCAACCACTCATAAAAACGTTTAACCTAAAAATGCAAAGCAGTCGTACTCCGCGTGAACACTTGCTTGTATATAGTTCTTTCTTTTGACGTAGACCGTCCGACCTACCAGAAGATGTAAGATATTCGTTTGGTCGGCCGGGTTGTATTTAGTTCGGTATTCAGGTATGATAGTATTTTCGTAACGCAATTCCCTTTTCTCCCCTTTTCATTTATTTCATGATTTACTTTATACTCCTCACCCTAAGATGATATACATCAAAAAGTAAGGATGAAATGTAAGCATTTCATATCAACAGTGATATATATTACCACGTAACAGTTCAATATTTTAATATGAGGCATCACAAACTGTTAAAGAAAAGTAAGAAGGAAGCAAATACTCTCATACCTTCCTTATTTACATGTATTTAGCTGATAAAATAACTTTTCTATTAACTTATATAAATAACATTTTCTTAACAAATAAAAAAAACGGCAGTGATTTCAGTTCACTGAAGCCGAAATGGTTTTCAGTAAATGACATTTTTCTTTGGGAGTTGTTTGTCTTCTTTAGTTATTTTAAAAACCATTTAAAATATTAAAATATCTAAATTAGAACCACTGTATTGCAAAAGCAAAAACATTGGTTCAAAACCTAATATATTTCTCTGTAGGACATTCAAAGCCGCTCAAATTACTTCCTATAGTTTTTTTCTAATTTTTGTTTTCGAGATATAAGGATTATAAACTTAAGAAAGAGATTTTTCTGTCTTTTTAAATTTACCAAGATGATTTTTCGAAAACTGTATTAGCTTTGTAAGAACAAATTATTGATCTAGAAAGTTGATTTCCTACTGAATATTTATTTATATTGCGAGTTACATCTATCTCTTCTGGTTTAGATATTTTGAGCGAAAATAAGCAAAGTGAGATAAAATATTTTAATTTTTCTAAAAGTTCAAAATATAAAAATACCAAAATTACTGCATTTGTATATATTCATAAATATGATTATATTTTTTACAAAACAATTAAACATTAATTACATTTATATATATTTATGTTCTGAATTATGAGTGTCCAAAGTGTTTATATTTTCCTTAACGCTCCGATTTCAGGCAGAGATGCCTCAACCATAAATGTTATTCACCATAAAATGATTACTCATTTAATTATTCAATAGAAATAAATATTCGATTCAATTCGATCTTCTAAACACAGAACAACTCGACATATAAAATATATTGGAAATACACTAGTTTTTCAAATGTGTTTCATACAATCCTCATAATTTCACTAACGCGTAATTTCACTTTTGTTCATCCATATTTATCCATCAAACTGTGACAATCTATGCCAAGTTCTAAAATGGCGAACACGTGGTTTTGTTTTCAATTTATATTTTCGTCGCAATTTCACGGATCTGTTTAAATCGCGTCCATCAGAGGGAGGCGTTTCCCTTGCTTTTACTTGACTAGGTTGTCATCGAAGTTATTGAGCATCGCAAAAAGACAGTTTATAAATAATAAATCGCAACGGAATTCCATTAGGCAAATTAAAATCGATATTATGGAATTGATAGGAGAGTTGAATCAAAGTAGAAAAAGTATGCATAGTGTTATGCAGAGTGTATAAATTCTGCATTATGTCAATTTTATGCATTTATTCATTTACTTGCTATTCGTATGACGCAATATGAAGCGATACGTATTTAATACTAGCAGTATATCCGTTCCTCGTGCGGAATATACACATATTGAAATTTAAAATTCACAATCATGTGCAAATGGTATTGTTATTCAAAAAATTCCATTAGAATATGATACAGTGGGAAAAAAAGTGTCAAAATTTCTAAAAGTAAGGCGCCAGCGTCAGGCATGAAGACGCCAGATTTTATTATTGGGAGACAGGTCATTTATGACTAAGAAATTTGATGATAACCTCATGGCACGTAAGTTTTATGGTCTCAAGCAAGGTCCTGGGCCTATAGGAGATTATCCAATGAAGCCAGGCCTTAAGCTCCAACCAGACGACTGGAGCCAATAGGCAAGCAGATCATGAGGAACCAATAAAAGCAGGAGGAACTCACAGAGTACTAATCAGTTTGAGTTTCAGGTATCATCGAGTAACGCACCAATAAATTTCTGGTTATTGAGGTCATTTTGTTTAGCAGTTGTAGTTCTTAATGGATTTCGGTTCAACCAATTTGATTTTAGATATCACCAGCTTTTATTTTTAGTCACCACAAGAAAGTTTAAATGATGCTCCAAAAATGAAGATTGAGAATATATGTTCTTGCTGTAGAAATAATCTTCACAAGCAGATTTAAAATATAAAACATCGTGGTACCGTTTGTAAACGAATTTACATAAGATATCGAAATTGAATAAATATATGCAAAAACGAAACCGCTAAAATTGTATTGGAAGATATACCGGTATCATTTATGTTCAAAATGAAAGCGATAGAATTATACTGGATGGTATAATCGAGCCAATTATATTATCGTACATTAGACGATATAAAGGTACTACAATGTATGAGTTTGAGAAATATTTGCCATAATAAAACACAGGACGTTGAAAATTGAAATGCCAATTATCCCCATTGTCTTTAAACCCGAAAGTCGTAATTCATATAATTCAGGAAAAATGCAATTTCGATAATATTTGCTTTATATAATACATTTATTTATTATTTAAATCGGAAATGATTTAAAAATACTCCTTGTCGTATAAACACATTAGATTTAATTCATTTGCTAAATGGCATGATATAATTTTATTCAAATTAATTGGTAGAAAAATATATCATCTGCATTAAGTTATCTCCTCCAACTGGATGTTTTCTTTATTAAAATCTCGATAACTTCTGGCCAGAAAATCGAAACCTGGACTAAATTTTAAGTGGCGCTCTTTCAAGGATAACCAAAAAATTTTACGTAACTCGATGAAGATGTTCTCTAGAGATAATGAGACAAGCACACAAACAGACAAATAAATAGACAGGTAGATTTTCAATTTTATTTTAAAACACTTTTAAATAAAAAATGAACACTTTTTACGTTATTATAGTGTCAAATGAAACCATTAATATTTTTCTTGTGAAATACTATGGTATTTTAAATACTGCACCATTTTGTGATTCACTCATATTTTGCCATTTCTGTAAAGTATTTTATAGTGAGTTTTTTGTCTGCACTGGATTTCAGGAAAGTTGTTTACTTTTAGGATGGGCTATGGTCGGATATAGTCGGCAGACTAAACCGAATGCAGTTCAGTTCAGAAATAAAATTTTATTCCTGTATTTTTTGCATCAGTAAAAACTTAAATATATCGCATCTACTTATCATAAAAAATTGTAGCAATTTCGGGAGGTTTATCCGATGTCTATCTCGAGCAGCGATTTTTGTCAAGTTGATTGTGAAACCAGGATACACGTAAACAGGCTTATATGATTATTTATGATATTTAACAGGCCAGGGAAAGGGGCCCAGTATGTTTGACATCAGTTTTATAGCGACCCTGACCCGAGAGGTCAGAAAGCCATGAAAAGGAGACTAAAGATGAATCCACGAGATTGGTACAAAGTTAAACCAATATGGAAGATGTGTTGTCGCATCAATCTGAGGTCCACCAATGATAGCCGAAGAGGCGTGAAAGCCCCAGGCCGTCCGGCTCGTCCGGAGGACTTAGAGCAACAAATTGGACGACCGGGAAGGAGCCGAAGAGGCGTTGTTGATTGTTGAAACCCAGACCATCCGACCTACCGGAAAGGTGTAAGGTAACCGTTTGGACGGTCGGGAAGTGCCACCCAATTTAGACCGGAACCCAGTGGGGAGGCATCCACAGGGACCGTACCCTCCTTCCCCTACCACCAACCTCTCGGAAGGACTTTCGGACCCACATGTTTAACGTGATCGTACTCCGCATGAACACGGAGGCAGTTTTGGCAGTGGCTGGAATCGAACCCGGGCCTACCGAGTGCAACTCCAGCGCGCTAACCAATGGGCTACCGCGCCCCAGCCGAAGAGGCGTGTAAGATCTCAGGCAAAATGAGGTGACAAACGACAGAAGATTCTACAGATTCAGAGATGTAAAAATAGTTGGAGAATATAGTTGATGGCAGTTAGAGTCGATATAGTCATGCATAAAGTTCTATAGAGAGATCAATACAGATCAGTAATAGATGATATTTTATTCCAGGAACTCGTACTAAAAATGTTAATGGTGGGTTATAAACGGCATTTCAAAGTATCAACGCCATGTGTTTAATTAACTTAAAACCTTTTTTAAATGTGCACTACACTGGTATCTCAATTTCAGTCCGACCACTTCCATAAAAAAATTCCATTCAAGACAAGAACATTTAAACTAAACATTACACTGAATTTTATCAACATCGGTTGTTTTTTGTATAATGTTATCATCAGTACATATATAGCAGTATTGGGGCTATGCCTCATGACATTTTGTTTTCTGGAAGGCGTTTTTCAATTAATATTCATCATTACAACATATTCAAATTTAATGAAATCTATATAAGAGATCAGATCTAATATCTCATGTAATAGATACCGACATACAATGTCTATCAGTAAAGAGCTTGAAAAAATATTTCGTTTGATATCAAATTGGAAGATTCACACATCGGGGGTTAACTTCCATTCTTCTCTGAGTGGGGTTAATGACGTCACGGACACAAGCATTGTATCACTGCTCATTTTCGCATCAGTGTTTGAAACTATTAAGTCTCGTGATCACTGAACCATAATTTACCCATTTTATGCATGCTTATGTCAAATTTGGCCTATGGCGCCATTTTAAAAAAAATATAATATATCGACGTTTTCGATCGAATTTAAAAATAAAAATTTTATCTAGTTCTATATGTTTCGATAACAAAGCCAGATATAAAATTTCGTGAATATCCATAATTAATATATGTGGCTACTGTCGTGTTCACAATAAATCAAGCATAAGATAAATAGACGGACATGTATCCCAAAATTGTCAAAACATGTTTAGGAGTTTCTAAAACATGCATATGCACCAAAGTCTCGAATACAAACATTTTGGTGAAAATAATACTTTCTCTGTACTATATTACATAGTTAGAGAAATTAAAGTGTTGAAACTTGTGAGTTTCAAATGTAAAATAATGGTGTTATTAGTTAGAATAAATGATATTCCATAGTACTAACAGTTCAGAACAAGTTTCCGAAATTTTATCTCTTGTCAGCTCCTAGATTTTCCAATCTCTGCCGCAATCTTTCACAAGTATTGTTATCTATCGTTCCTTTTCCAGAGCTATCAAAGGCTGGTATTTTTTCAGTTGTGATAGCTAAATTTTTACCTATTTTTACTGTCATCTTTATCTTTTTTACGAGTATTGCCTATGTTAAACTTTTTAGTCGTTATGATGTAATGATTTATTGCTTTATCTGTAACTGCTTTTAAGTCATTTGATGCTACTATAATTGCCGTATTTACCCATCTCCTTCCATTTTATCTTTTAGGAGTGGGTATTCATGGATCCTGTAATCTCCTTCTGAATATTAAAGAATATAAAATATGAAAAAAAAGTAAAGCCACAACCCCATCTTTGGGGTTACTAGTACCATGCATCATTTATCCTGAAGAAGAAATGAGCTTTTTGTCTCTGAAACCGATCTATATTAAACTCAGTATAAATTGAAGAAAATATTTTTTTGTTAAATTCTGCACTATTTTACTTCATTTAATATACACTATTTCTTCATATGATATAGCAAGATACTCGATTCTACTGGGTAGCTCAGTGTCAGTTTTTAACTAAATATTAATTGGATTTTAAACATGTAACAAAACGGGGGTTTAAAAGCACGGCGAGCGAGGCCTGGTCATCATTTCTTTTAAAAAAACATTAAAATAAACCCTAGTTATTATTCCAAACAATATATAAACAGTGATTTTTTTTATTAAAAAATGTATTTGTCCACTTTTAATGCCAATTGCACATTTCTTTAAATAATTGATTACTAATTATTCCATAATTATCTCAAAAACTTTTCGATGATTCATTTTTAAATCAGAGTACTTGTTCTTTTCACGTAACACGAAATAAATTTCTTATTAATATTTCAAGTTTTCTTTTTTCCACTTAAAATTTAATTATCTCAATGATGAACAGCTTTCACAATATGACGGTTGGACGCAAGAAGAAAGAAAATGCTTGAGGCGCACTTGAGTTAATTGAAAATGTATGATATTGATTTTTTTCATCATTTACTGTATAAATAATTAATATGTGTTCTAGGCGTTTCCTAATCATGACAGGTCAAGAAAAATAAACGTACTTAAACTAAAATTGAATGTGAATATTTTAATATTTTGGAATGCATATAAATACTGTATGATTTCGTTAAGTATATAAAAGACCGGCTAGTGAATTAGAAAATTGGAAACAAGTATAGAAATTTAGATTAGAAGCGGATGTATGGAAATTACTTTGCTCATGGAAGCCACATGAGATCGCAAAACCGCTATAAGAATGCTACCAGTGTGTTTTGCGAGATAATTGGGGCGAAATTGAGAAAAAAGCAGATTTGTCTCAGTTTGAAAAATGATTTATTGTGGGGACCTTCGTTTGACAGTAGCCGCAATTGCCTGAATGGAACAGAAAAATCCACTGACACCTCGAAAGGTGAAATATCCAAAATGTATAACAATACATCTTGTTTATACCGACGGCAGGCGGAGAATGTGACGAGAACTCTCATACGAGAACCCATCTTGCATTGTTCGCACAGTTCAATGTTGTGATGGGAGTATCGTGATGTGAAGCATGTTCTTCTGGTTTGGTGTTGATCTCCTGATGCTTCCAGTCGGGTGTCATCCATGGAGTACTTGAGCATTCTTGTCGATCACGTCCAGTCTGAAATGCTGCACTCTTACCCCACAAACGACGTGTCTTTCATGGACGATAATACTACTAATCACCTCTCAGGAACCATGCAACAGTGATCCACAGGGTGACTCCCTCATGACTTTGACTTCCCTCATATACCCTTGTCATCTCAAAGTCCAGATTTAAACTCTATTGAGAACGTTTGGGACATGTTGGAAAGACACATCCGATAACAATATTCTCTGCCATCAACTGTACAGGAATTTTCTTGCCCAACGCACGGTATTCTCTTGATTTAAATGCACTCCGGCACCTTTTAGAACCCATGACTAATACTTTAATTCGGGCTGAAGACGGTTCAATAAAATATTCGACCTAGATTTCTAATTCAAGGGCCGGCGGGTGTAGTTAATTAAAATGGTATTAAATGTGCTAGTTACTCATCATTCTCAGGCTGTTCAGTCGAATCTAAAGTATTCTTAAACTCGGAATGATGCCTAATATAAATAAGTATGTGTCTAATTTACATAAGGGTCCCTTTGTCCAAACAAACTATGAATAAATATTTTTTTCAAACTGTCAACTTCTAATTTGAAGAGCATAACATATCTGGTTGGGTTGATTCTGGCTGATGCCTAACATAAATAAATATGCGTCAACTTTACGTAAGGGTGCATATGTTGAACGAAAGTATAAACTAAATGTTTATTTTTCCAAATGTCAACTGCCATTTTGATGTGCATATCATCTCTTATTAAAATCCTCCGGCTCAAATAATTCGAGTATTACGAAAAATGTAAGCAATTTGGACGCTTATATCTCCAGACTTCACATATATCAATGTGAACAATTTTTATTTGCTATGCAGGAAATATTGTATAATTTATGAATATAAAATAAAAACAACATTTTAATATTTTGAACTTTTCAAAATAATTAAAATGTTTATGTTTCAGCGAGTTTTCGATTTATTTCTTTTAATTTCACTTGAAATATCTTTTAAACTAAACTATAAAAGATATATTTAAACAGTAAGCGACAAATATACTCTGTAGGAATTCCAGTTTCCAGCTTAATATTTTTTAACAAATATGTTATAATATTCTAGGAAACGTCTTGTCAAGTTGATTAACATTGAATTTTCTTCGTTTGTAAAAATTTCAATTCGTATATCTCATAAACTAAAACAGCAAGCAATCAGCAGAAAATAGTAATTTGTAGCTTGTTAAAATCGATGTAACGATATATAATTAAATTTCAAATCGAGTTCTCAGTGCTTGAACTATTGTGGTTATAATTTCGATATTTTAATATATTATTTTTTTAGTGAGAGGGAAATATATTACATTTAAATGTCACAAGTAATACAGCGCAATATGTGTCCCCTTTGGTGAGATGTTGGTGCACAAGCACGATATACTTTGCTTTGTTTCAAAGAAATTAGAAAGTGAAATCCACTTAGGGATTCAAAATATTTTCAATGATTGTTGAAGTGTGAGGAGTTGACGTAGAAGTATGAAATTGCAGCACGAATTTATGCGCCGTCAGGCAAATTCATAGATTCATCAGAATCGTAAGTCCTGTCAGGGATATTGTATATGGTTAGTGTATATGCCGCTAAGCAAGTTAGTAAAATAATTTATTATTTTGACATTCTATTAATATTTTAATACTTTGACATCTATGAACGGAGTATTCGACAGAAATCGGAGTGAAAACTGAAAGCTACGAAAAGCGTTTCGAAAGCTTTGCAACGCTTTGCTGATATTTAGATACATGTATTTAAATTTAATATTAACTATATTCAGAATTATTTTAGGATTTTTAGTTTTTAAATTATAGTGGTTTTTATTTTCGTTATTTTAATATTTTGAATTCTTTTGAAAATATGGTTCTAATTTTGATAATTTAATATTTTGAATTATTTTTAAAATGACTAAAGAAAACAAACCGCCCACGCAGAAATATTTTAGTAAACGATTGCAAAATGATTTCGACTCCAATCAGAATAGAACAATTGATGATTTCCTCTCATTTATTTAGGAGTTACGGTTGATTAAAATATGAAGGTCGCAATGTTAAATTAGTGCTTTAGTCATTTTACAAATCTTTTTTTAAAATAATCAGCTTTTTAAATAAATTCTTATTTCGTACATATATGATACTAAAGGTGATTACCCCCCGTTGCCTGGGGTTTAAGATACAAGTCTCTAATTAAAATAACAAAGAAACATGAAGGGAATTCTCAAAAACAAGCAACTGGACTTATTTTTTCCGATCGACGTACTTGAACAGGATAATTGATTCGTAATTGTATGGCATATAAAAATTATGGAACGCTCCGATTAAAGCTAGACTCCTGGTTTGCTTGCAATTCCACCCGTGTCTGCTTAAGACAAAGGGGAAATATGAAATTAAAAAAATCGCATAATAAGTGTGGATATTCTAAAAGGTGTAGATAAAATTATCAAAATTGTTTAGCACTTATACACTAGCTAGAAAATATACTATGTTTGGTGTCACTCAACCCGTGTCAACTTCCAGATTGAAAGGAAAACTTGAAAATTTCGAAAATCCAAATTAAGGGTGATGACACCAAGGATTTTTGATAAATTTACATAGCTCTGTCTCTCAGAAATAGTAAAAACAAAGTTTGGTATACTGTCACGGCCAACAATTATATCTAGTAAAAATAAATAACCGTACAAATAACTCTATAAATTTTGCTAATTGTTTAATACCGTTTCACAGTAATTAAACTATCTTGATGCATGGATATGATATTCAACATATGCAAGCCATAAGTAGTAAAAGCGCATTTTTATATAATTTCATTGATAATCTGAAAAATTAAACAATTAAGTCATTTTGTCGCACGTGCAAGTAAGATTCACTATAGTTTACCATTAGTGGTTTGCAGAATCATAAAATGTGCGACACTTTTATGCATAAATCTGAAAGTTTTTTTGATATTCGGAAAAAAGGGTATCAACAACATGTATAAAGTGCAACAGGATGTCACATTTAATGACCTTAATATTTAATATTTTGGATTTACACATTTTGAGTTCTTACTACTTCCATGTAACAGACGTCTCAGTTATTAAACACGTAACTAGATACCTTGCTAAGCTTCAATTTCGTGTCGCCAGATACAATCTGGTTTAATGTGTATCCCGAACTGTTCATTTATGCAAACATATAAAATGTTACATCCTTTGTATTGCATCTTACTGGTGAATAGACATCAGGAAATGTCATCCTACGCAAAGCTTTGCATTAGCTTTCAGATTGAACTTACACAACCTTTCAAATGTAATTAACTAAATCAACCATATCGAAGTGTAATTCGAATCATGCTCGGGGCTTATTTAAGACGTAACATTTTCCTAATTTCTCGAGTAAACCATTTTGGTAAAATGTCAAACAAATATGCAAATTTGTTAATGTTTAAATTAATGTACGTAGCGCGCGAAATGCACTGAATGGGAATGAGAGTGCAGCAGAACTTTGCAAAGTGTCATTCATTAGTAGTACATGTTTTAAATACTTTTGAAAGGTCATTTATAAGGTATATTTGGGATGAAATATGTATAAATATCGAAACAGATCAATTTATATCGAACTTTATTAAATGAGATACGATGATGACTCAATTGATTAAATTGTGTTTTATTGTTGAGTAACATTTTTTAGATAGTACTATCACTTTAAATTCAAAGATAAATTTTGACTCTAACAGTAAAATCAAAGAAAATTTCCGGATACGAAAATTAATACTTAAAATTTTTCCAAATAATATAAGAAAGGATGGAGCTTCCATTGCAGTTATCAACATTCTAGAATCTGTTTTGAATCATTCCTTCTCTTCATAGAAAAAAATCAGCTATATCATAAACTATATCAACAGAACCAGCTATATCATAAATTGTATCAACAAATTCAGCTATATCATAAACTGTATCAACAAATTCAGCTATATCATAAACTATGACAACAAACGCAGCTATATCATAAACTACATCAACAAAATCAGCTATATTATAAACTATGTCAACAAAATCAGCTATATCATAAACTATATCAACAAAATGGACTATACCATAAAGAAAAATTTCCGTATGCCAGAATATTATGACTATATTGGATGACCAAAAAGTTCGATCATCAGGAATTCATTACCATCCCACAATTACCAGGAATAAATGAAATTGAGTTTGGGCTAGCTGCAAGCGTCTTGTCAAATTCATACTAACAAAACCTTCCTAATAGGATACATATTCAAACGGTAAGACCTTGCTCTACTTGCAGAGACAAGCATTCGTAGATCTGGACATGTTTATATGCTTACATTTGAACTTGGACGTTGATGATTAAAATATTTAAATTATTATTTATGAAATTTTATGCTGGATGCAGGTGCTGAATTTATCGGTTTCCATGAAATTTTAAAATTTGTAAATAATAATATCTTTTATAAAGTGCTGACGGGTACACTTTGTTGTCAATTATCATTCTGTGTACATTCCATAAGGCACATTCCATAAGGAACGTTCCATAAGTACCATTCCTTGCCGAAGAGAACTAAGAACCTCGAAAGCTGCCCATGAATCCTGATATCTTCAATGGGACCACTATGGAGTTCGGTCTTTTCATTTTTGTTGCTAGAAACCAGCGATTGACTTTAGCTTTCCCATCTGTCGGAGTCACAGGTTCGGGGCACTAGGAGGGTGCCTTAACCATGTATGAATGTTCGAAATAATTCAGATTCAAACTTTAAACTGTATTAATTGCATTTATATTATATAAGTTAAATTTTATTCACCTTATGAATGCAAGTAATCATTCAGATACATTCATTGTATCTAATACATAAATTCTTGTGCATATGCGTTGGGGTGGAGGCAATTGTATCGTCATGAATAGATACATTTATGGCTGAGGTTTCGATTTAAATTAAAGCTTCACTGGCTAGTAAAATTTCGCATTGCGTGTTACAGATCCGTTTTTGCTATTGTGTATTTGCATGTCACCACGCAGGCATGTGTGTGTTGAGAGTGCAAAATTTCTGGCCTGGCAAAGGTGGCTCATTAGGCTCTTAAAACAATTGCAGCAATGTAATTTGCGTGTGCCTGTTTTCTTCAAGGAAGTACTAGATACTTTAATTAGATTGCCACCAAAGAATATTCAGGAATTTATGTATTCCCCACACATTCCGATAAAACAACAGGAGTCAGAATAATACTTCTTTATCTAATGCTTCCTTCATCATGAATCAGCCTATTTTAGGTCAACATTTGTTTCACTGATTTGGACAGATTTCACAATTATTTATTAATAGCTATTAAGAAAATATTTATGTCAATTTTTGTCTTAGATTGCATTTTAATGTTCTGAAATTGCATATGTTTTTGTAATAGTATTACGAAGATTTTTATGAAAGAAATAGCAATTGAAGCATGTTTGCAATATATATCTAATCACAAATTTGACATCTTAAACTGATATTATTCACAATTTTTCGTATAATAATTATATTAAACTTTTAAAGAATGTCATCCCAGCTCGTGATGTAGTACCTAAAGTTTAATTAAAATACAGGGTTAGCAAGAAATAAGTTTCCCATTTCAGAGGGCTCTTGAATGCGTTCTATTGGTCCAAATGAGATAAAATTTGATACACTGATAATTCAAATGATGCGCATGACATTTATTAAATCAAAAATTTTAGTATCAATATTGACCTGTAGATGGCGCTATAACACAAATGGTATTTATTTACATATATTGAAAATGTGAAACATTATTTGCGTTACAGTGTATGCCTAGTAGCATTATTCTTCGGAAAAAAGAAGGCGGATTCTTCACGAGCATTAGTTATTTCTCAGCACATTATGTTAACGTTGCAAAAAAAAGCGCTACTGGTGAAATTGTTCTACCAGAACCAGCAGAACTCCGTTGCAGCTGCAAAAGAATTCCGTTGTATGAAGCAGATACTACGAAGAGATCCAATGTCTCCATGTACCCTACGCAGATGATAAAGAACTTTGAAACAATTGGACAACTTAGCATTCTTCCATTTAGAGGATGAAAGCCAATCCAGTCTTTTATCGTCGAAAATTTGGCTACGACGGTCGTTGAAGTCAGCAGTCATTCGCCGCATGGTAGTGTGAGTATGCCAGTTGTTTCCCGTGTATTGGATATTCCGTATCCACTGTACGAAAAATCTTACGACGGATTTTGAATTTTTATCCCTACAAAATCCAGCCTGTGCACCTATTGCAGGACGGAGACTCAGAGGTTCGTAAAACTTTTGCACTTCAGTTCCTTGGTCGAATGGTGGTTGACGTCAATTGGCAATGGATCATCCTGTGGACTGACAAAGCCCACTTTTGCCTCAATGGGCAATTTAACACCCACAATTGCCGATTTGGGCAGAGGAAAACCATCACGCTATGCGGAAACAACCCTTGCATTCTGAAAAGTGACATGATGGTGTGGTTTTAAGGCTACCTTTATCATTGAACCGTATTTTTTATGAGGTAACTGCAACAGGAATCGAAACCTGTTCTGTCACAGGACTACAGGGCAATTTAACACCCACAATTGCCGATTTGGGCAGAGGAAAACCATCACGCTATGCGGAAACAACCCTTGCATTCTGAAAAGTGACATGATGGTGTGGTTTTAAGGCTACCTTTATCATTGAACCGTATTTTTTTATGAGGTAACTGCAACAGGAATCGAAACCTGTTCTGTCACAGGACTACGGTACGGTGATATGCTAAGGATTTTGTAATCCCCCAACTTCAGCTTGGATCATTTTCATGCAGGATGGCGTACCTCCTGGCATTGAGCGTAGTGTAAAGCAATTGCTAACAGAGCATTTTACAGCTGAAAGGGTGATAAGCTGGCATTTTCCAACACCATGGCCTCCTCGTTCGCCGGATATCACCTCCTGCGACTTTTGGTTGTGGGGTTTCCTCAAGGACAATATTTACCGTAAATGGCCAGGTCTGAAGGACAGCATTCGGCGCCATGTTCTTGATATTCCGGCAGACTCACTTCGCTCAGCTGTGGAAAATATGGTTTTACGATTAGAGCACATTGTTGAACATGAAGGGGGACATATTGAGCAGTTTTAATGCTACTTTTTTAATATTATTTAACATTTATAAAGCCTATTAAATGTTGTTATGTGTATTACAGCGCCACCTAGCGGCGAATTTATGTGCTAAAAGTTTTGATTTAATAAATGTCAAGCTCATTATTTGAATTATCTCTCTTTCAAATCTTATCACATTTGGACCAACGCAATCTAGAGCATTTTGAAGCGGGAACTTATTTCTTGCTAACCCTGTATAATGTAAAGCAGCACTTGACTTTACCCGATAACTCTAGACGCGACTTCATTTGAAAGGATTCGTGGTAGTTTCATGTAATTTCCAACAGGAATTAAAATATATTACATAAATAATTGAATAGAAAACTATTTACTCTTCTAAAGTATCATTTAAAATAAAATCTTAAGTAATCACGTATTTTCCCGAAAGCCCAATAAACTGAATTAGAGAGTAGTCAAGGCTGAGTAAGTGGGTATTCTATAGTTTCCAGGTTCCCCGCGAAGCTCGCTTCCATTAAATAAGGTCGTAGGCATTTCCGACTCTAATAGAGTTTGTCATGCAATTGCCAAATTACGGGCTCTTAAGAGCTTTGCATGGCACGAATATTTTCCCGTCATACCATTTCATGAAGGCTTAAGATGTGGTAGATTTTTAAATAGGGCACATATAAAATTCACTGTAGAATTGTATGTGTTTGTTTCAATGAAAAGCTTTAACGAAAAATGTGTTAATGGAAATATTCAGTAAAACTAGCACGTTTTCTTTTGTAATAGTTATTACTGGGTTGTTTGATAAGCACGGTTTACCTAATCTAAGTTCAATCATTTTCTAATCGATAATAAAGAATAGTAGTAAAAAATATTTCCTACCTTCCGTTTTTTTAAACTCTACAATAAACAGCTGAGTATGTTAATTTTGTCTACAGTAGATAATGATGACGATTGCATAGTTGCAAGATACGATTGCTTATCTGAAAAATACCATTGCATAGTGAAGTCTACAGTAGTGATAATGATTGCATAGTTAAGTCTAGAGTGGTGATAATGATTGCATAGTTAAGTCTACAGTAGTGATAATGATTGCGTAGTTAAAATCCGTGATTTATACTTCTAATCGTGTTTTAATATGTTCAAGTGAAAATGGGATTTTTTGAATTGAAAATAAAATGGAGTTGTAAAATAGTATTTTTAAAACATTTTATAGGTGTCATAACACTAGGGCGAATACTCTGTATAATTGTCTCACGACTTATCGGTTACATAACTTCATTTTGTTTACTGTGAATTTAATTATTACCGCCATGTATAAATAATGAATTTATACACTAAAACTATACAAAATATGCAACAGTTATTTTGTAGAATAGATATATTCAAATTTAAAGTATGGAGAAACAATTTTTGCTAGTACGTTATTTAAAATTAAAACGTTCTTAAAACTATATTTTCATCTTCTGAATAAGACTAAATTCGAATACTTCACGGAAATATTATCTATTTTATATTTGAATATAAAATGGTCAGTAATAGTTTTAAATGCATTTCGTTAACTAATGGTGAACTAAGTATTTCTTCTGATTTTAAGTAATTTTTAAATTTTACTCGTAATATTTACTTCCTTTACTAAGTCACAGCCAAGTCACGGCGATTTTGTACTCACTCAATAATTTAAGCATTTCTTTAATTTTTAACCATAAAAAATAAACTGTGTGTGTTGGAGATAGTATTCACACTTCTGGGTGGCGAACTAAGCGCCAATTGAAGCATTAGCAGTAGTAATATATCTGCAACCTTAGATTTACATGTAGTACATTTCTGCACAATATGTCATTTTGTAATGAATATTGGGGGTAATACATAAATATAAATAAACTCAAATGATAATTTTGACTCACAGCAACATAGGTTTGCTTATTATTGTACTTATGTAGTGTATACCCTATCAGCATTTTTTTACAGTGATCTAAGATTTACGGCACACTGTGACTTTGGGACGTCACAGGACGTCTCAGTAATGTCATATTGAGGTCACAGCGAAGTCATTTTGGTCATTTTCATGGTCGATTGTGATGTAGCATATTAACTTGTTTGTGACGTCTCATTGTAATTGGCATTGTAATGTAGTCACATTGTTACGTGTTAATTAAATTGTGGAAACGTTAGAGAATATAGTAACAATGAAGTTACAAAGTTACTAATACGTAACATCGCATAAAAGTCACAAAGTTACTAATACGTAACGTCGCATAGAAGTCACAAATATGATGTCACATTGTAACCCAGGTGCCACGTGCCTACACGGTCACTGTCACACATGTGACAATCTTTGCTGTGAGGGTATTATTCTATTAGTCTACTTATTAAGATATTAATTCACTATATTATTAGTGCACTTATTAGTGCCGTTATTCAATTAAACTTATTATCCGATATTTATAAATATTTAGAACTACAGCTTTAAATATTTAATAAGAACCTGAATAATGAAATCAGATAGACATAACGTTAACGAAATTGTCAGATCAGTAAACTCAAGGAGTAAGAGCTATCCATGCTCTTTACTCCGGATTTCTGTAATTTGTAGCCATTCCTCGGCATAAATGCTCCATTTAATAAGGTCACATGCCTTTCCGAGTGTAATAGAGTTTGTCATGCAATTTCCGAATTACAGGATCTTCAGAACTTTGCAGAAAATCATTCTCTTCCCGTCAAACCGTTCCATTGAAGTTACAAATGTGACAGATACTGGATGACATTTGTATGAGGCATTTGGTGTCTTAAATGGTGCATGAATGCGTCATAGATGATATTTAGAATATATACAGAGAGTGTTTATTTCGTGGAATATCTAAATATTTCATTCACGAATTGTTTTATACGCATAATTGAACAAATGGAAGCATACATGTAAAAGCTTTTTACGCAGAAAGTGACAAGGTCACATTATTTCATTTTTCGCATACTTTCCTTAACACTATACGCATTAAATACGCTATTATTACGAATATCTTAAGCGTTTTATTGTGATCTGCCCCTATTCAAATAATACATAGCGGCTCTTTGTTCTGTTCATGGAGAAAATGCAATTACAGGCAGCCATGTCTATTAAGTGAATGTAGTATTTCCATATATTGAATTTTAGAGAGGGGTTACAAGATTTGAAGATTTATAGCAAACTTAGCAATTTTTGTTAACTTTTTGAATGTACTAGAACTTTCTCGAAATAAGGAATATTCTGGGGGAAACGAGCCACTTCTGGAAGTTTCTAGGTAGAGTAAATAAAATGACTCATTGGTCAATTGGGGAGTAGTTGATAACGTGAATTGTGAGATACAAGTGTTTTGCGAATAGCATTTGCTATTTTGAAAATTAACTGATCCTTTCATTGCTGTTTTTTCACCTCTGACAGTTGTTTACTGATTTTGCAAGATAGTTATTGATCTGTTCGCTGCATATCGTTCCAGTTTACGATCATTGTGGATTTTATATAAAAGTGTTATTTATTGAAATATCTTCACTCTTTCTTGCATCCTGAGAAGACACCTATGATTCAAGGGGAAACGTCGTAACAGTACATTGATGCTATATTGAATGCATTTAAAACTGGAGATTTTGAATTGATTTGGTTCACAGTGCAGCCTGCGGTAAGACCAGAAGAATAAAAATGAGCAGATAAAGCTTTTTATTCGTTTCACCTAACTATTTTAATATTATTGTACAAAATGTGAATATAATATAGACCTTTTCACTATGTATCCCCGTCCTCCTTGCCAAGGAATTAACTATATTTTTCATCCCACTGTTAATAGAAACGTGACGTTTGGTTCACCTTGATTTTGAAAAGTGCTTAGTAGTGATATTACTAATAATGCGAATCACTGAGATCACCACCCAGAGTGCACTGTTTCTGCCTGGTTCCAATATTTATTTCAGTTCAAGATGACTGGATATACCTTTTCGGAGAGGGTGTTTAATGTGAAAAGCTGTTGGATGGCAAAGTCACAATGCAATACAATGCGCAATTCCTGGATATGTTTCGGAGAAGAAAAGGACTTGGAGAGGACCGTCTAGTAAAACATGTTGTATCTTATAATGAGGTGTAAGCGAAGGTTTTGCTATAACTCTGCCATTTCAGAAGGTTATTAGATAATTTGAACATAATTGTTAGATAATTTGAACATACTTTCTAGATAATTGTTAGATAATCGTTAGATAATTTGAACATAATTATTAGATAATTGTTAAATACTTGTTAGATAATTTGAACATAATTGTTAGATAGTTTGAACATAATTATTAGATAATTGTTAGATAATTTGAACATGATTGTTAGATAATTGTTAGATAATTTGAACATTATTTGAATTTGAACATTCGAAAAAAGGCAGAAATATATATATTTTGTTTCTTTAGTGAATATTCAAAATTTCCTACCGATTTAAAGTAAGTCTAAAATTCCTTAAATAAAAATTAATAAAATGTACAATAAACAAGAAAAAATATTGCGCATACTTTTATTTATTTTTGACACACATTTCATAAGAAATATTCACCTTAAATCCCGTTATAATATTTCTACAAAACAAAATTAAATGTAGCTTATATATTTTCTTTTTAAATGGGATAAATGTATATTCTAAGATATAAAAAAAAGTTTTTCTCACCAAAAGTTTGATAATGTACTTTGAAATACTCTTTTCACGAGAGAAGTAAAAACTCATTACGCGCCATGTTACCATGCAAAATTTAATAAAGTTTTGTTAAATTTTTCACTGCAACTGTCGGGATAACAAAATGAAGATCATATTTGAATACATTTTAAGATACATTTTCTAGATACATTTTTACTTTCCCTGCAGTACATGTTAATGTATAGGGAAAGTATTGGAATCATGTAGAAAATCGCAATTCGAGTTTTCGAAGAAACTACACATTTTGACATCTTTAGAATACGAAAAAACCACCTCTAGAGTGACGTCTCTGTGTGTGTGTGTATGTGTGTCTATCAGCCTATCTGTCAGTGCAATGTATGTATTAACTCTAACTAGATAACTTATTTAGCTAATTTCTTTAAATTTGGCAGAGTGTGTGACCTGGTACTGATTGACTCCTAGTGGGTGACTCTGGTACTGATTACATTTTGGTACGGTTCAGAATAAAAGAACCTGCCTGTTTTTTGCAAAATGATCTGCAAAATTCATCAAAATCTAAAATAAAAGACTGATATGCTCAAATATATCGATTAAATGCTTGTTTTATAAGTAATTTTTAGCTATACAAAGAACAAGACCAACTACATTACGCTATGCCCAGCCGTTCTCGAGATATTTTAGTTTTTTCGCATTTTCGCTACTTCATTTTTGAAAATAAGTCCAGTTACCAAATGAGAATGAAAATTTAATTAAAAGTGTAAATTCAGTGTATTTAAAATAATTATGGATGTTATTTTGTGAAATTAAACTCAATTTAATGAATTAATGATGAAGTAATAGGAACGTGATTACGCGTCTTCAGTAAAAGGCACGTGCTGGCCATATCATATTTTTAAGATGCATTATAAATATTAATAAAAGATAAATTGTTATATTTAACTTGCAGAAATATTAATTTAATTTTTTCAATATAATATTTTGTGAAGGTGATATATTAGTTCATAGTATAACACATTAGATAATTTTAATCGTAATTATAAATATGTGTTCCATGTTAATTAATAATGCTTGATACTATTATTGCTTTAACTTTTTGATCTTTATATTACTATGACGCTTTGATGCATAGTATTATCAATGCATTAAAAAGTTAAAGCATTATTTCATTAAAAGTAGTATTCGTAAAGTTAAAGCGTTTAAAATATTATTGCATTAAAATGTTAAAATAAAAGTAGTAAGAAAAACAGTAAATTGTGTAATTTCTCAAGTTTCGTTACGGATAAAATTTTGCATTAAATTCACTTTGGAAAAAAATTGTTCTAATTCCTTTAGGGACCAGAATGCTATGGTTCCACAGAGTGATGTACTAACTTCAACACAGGATAAAAAATATATCAGATATTTGATAATAGATCTGACTGACTGTTTATATTGATAAATTAGTTTGAAATTAAATATAGTCCTCTGCAGTCTGTTCAGCCTTTGTTAAGGAATATCGACACTAATTAAGATTGATCTGCTTGTTCTGCAATTGAAGATTTAATCAGCACTGGCTCCAATTAACCTTTCAAGTTATATTATGAATATAAAACTCTTCTAATGTGTTCTGTCTCCTCATGGATATTATTATGTTATTAAAGTTTAATATCCATGAAAATTTAATAACAGAGTAATAATCAATTTGTTTTTGCATAGTCAGTTTTCTTTTTAACAATACTATTTTTATATAAAAAAATAAATAAATAACCTTTATAGGAGGGATGGTTAATAATTATGAGAGAAACTGAAGTCAGGTACAAACAAGAAAGATCAATCATGCATAAGCATTGATTATGAAACACTTTTCAACTGAAATGCAATTTCATTTAAAAATTTCTAAAATGTGATACATTCAGTGGTGATATATTTTACATTATCACAGTACTACACTAATTCATTATACTTAAATATTTAAAACTGTATAGAAATATAAATCATCTGATTCTGTATGCAAAATCAATGAATATTTCATTCATATAACTTGTATCCCAGACTCCAGAGCTAAATAATTTTGTGTGAAAAAAATTCAGCAATTCTTATGTAATTCAGCTTACAATCGCTTGAGATATTTGCAATCTGCATATGTTAAAATTAGGCTTCGTTGAAGAAATAATAAAAGTTTAGGGATCATTTAAAATCACAACTATTGTAATTGCATAGGCACGAAATTTAGATACACAGATAATACACAGACAATATATGTGTGTATGTGTATGTACTCAAAGTATTGGAATCGTGCCGAAGATCGGAACTCGAAATTTCAAAGGATCTACACGTTTTGGGACTTCTAGAACACGAAAAAACTATTTTTAGGAAGACGTCTGTGTGTGTAAGGGTGTATCTGTGTATGTTTATGTGTGTCTGTGTGGATATTACATCCACTCTAATTGAAAAACTAATGGACCGAATTTCATACAATTTGGTAGGTATGTTTTTCTGTGGGAAATCCTGATGTTCATTAGATTATAGTACGATTCGTAATAAAAGAATCTGCCTTCTTTGCAAAATGGCCGCAGAAATTGCCTTTATCCACTCTAGCTAAAAACTAATGGAACAAATTTAGAAAAATTTGGTGTATAATATTTAAATAACCTACAAGTGATTTATATACCAAATTTAACAAAATTTTGTATATAAATCATTTGTAGGTTATTCTAGTACGATTCGGGAAAAAGGAACGGGCTATTTTTGCGAAATGGCCCGCAAAAATCGTTATATATAAAAATAAAAGACTACGTCTGCTCAATTATATCAATTAAATTCCTATTTTATACGTGATTTTTGACAACAAAAAGAATAAGACTAACTCCATTACTCTAGGACTAGCCGTTCTTGAGATATTCTAGTTTTTTCGCGTTTTCGCTACGCCACCGTTGACAATAAGTCCAGCTATCGAATGAGAACCAAATGTAAGTTTAACGTGTAAATTCAATGTCATTTAAAATACTTATAGTTGTTATTTTGTGCGGATAAACTCAAATTATTATTGAAGAAATAAAGAGAACGAATATGAGTCTGCAGGGAAAGAGATGTGCTGTCCACATCAGAATTTTTAACAATATTACAACAATGATTTATAGAAGTGAACGGGGATTATTTTTAGGCCATTTCGAAAAAAATGTATGATCTATATTTAAAGATCCATCAATTTTTTGTCGAAGAAAATGTTCAACAAATTTAAGCTGTCAACAAATTTTTGCTCTCTAGGACGTAGGAAAGTGCATTAAAAATGCCATCCAATAAGTATATTATGAAGAGTTATATAAAATTAAAAAAAAATGAAAAATTGTTATCTACCAAATTTATTTTAAAATGTGAAGTCTCTCTCATATGCAAAATGATTAAACACTTGGTTATATATTTATTATGTAATATATCTCTCTTTTCTTTCTCGAGGATATCCCAAAGTTAGAATTTATGTGAATTTGTTTTTCTCCCTATATTAAATAATTTTTAATTAAAAAACTACTTAACATATTTTACTGAATTTTTTTTATATATTTTATGGGATAATGTGAATATTTGCTAAAAATTTCAAAGTAATTCGTGAATTTTAAATATACTTAAAAAATGTTTGAAAAATTAGGTCCCATAGAGTTCAATGTATTTCATTTTTTCAACCCGGGTTCAATTAAAAACTAATTGGGTGATATTATTTATTTATATTCCCGTAGGTCCCACAGACCGTCTGAAAACATACTAAAATTTCATTCTGATAAAGTCATTTTTACGACAGTTATCGTGCTAACAGACAGACAGACAGACAGACAGAATGAACAAAGTCATAAACACTTTTCAACTTTGTTGTAAAGTGTTAATAAAAATAAACTAAAAATGTAGCAAATAATAAATTATTTGTAGCTTGTCTATATCTACATATAAAGAATATAATTCTGGAGCGTTATGTTCCGCATGACATCAGATATTGAAAGCAACTCTGAATGCTGGACTATATTTTAAATTCTTCACGACAATGGATATTATAATAATCTCTGGAGAATTACGTTGCGTATGACATCAGATACAATAGCGAAGCTGGATATCGTACTGTTTTTATAACTTATTTGCAACAATGGATATTATAACACTTATCTCTGTGTTGTGGCTAGACATACAGTGATTGAGTATTGTCCTTCATGGTAGCATATATTCTATGAATAAACTGTTTTTTTAATTATTTACTGGTAGCATGTCCGGCAACATGTTATACAGCATGTTATACAGCACGTTATGGCAGCACGTCAGCATGTTATACTTTTGAAAGTCCTCATTGACAGATTTAATCATCATCGAATCTCAGAGACTACTGAAATCAGACACTTAATTTGGCAGAGCTGTTTTTTTTTTCTTTTCTTTTTTTTTTTTTTTTGCAGTATATAGGCGCACTAAGAAACGATTCTATCCTAAGACAATTTTAAGTGATTGAATACTTAACATTAGTTTACCCATATCGAATGTTTTTAAATGATATTATCAATATTTACTAAAATAAAACACATATAGGGGTGAAAACGGAAGCACTCAGCTTGTTAACGACGTTTCTGTTTGTTATCTACGGAAGCAAATAATGGTTGTTAAAAGAAAAATGGAATCGATTAAAAACAGAATGTTCAACATCATTATGAAGTAATTAAACTACATATTACTTCTAGTAATGAAACATGCATATTTAACCACAAGAAATAAAAATTAAACAAAAAAAGGAAATATATCTAGAAAAGTCATATCCAAACCACATAAATTATTTTCCTAAATTGCAATTTCGGATCCGAAATTCGAAAGTCTGTCTGTTTATAAATTGAAAACCGATATTTGGCATATTTTTTCTTATTTCAATTTTATTTTGACTTTGCTCACAATACTTTACGCATTGGCATGCCAAGAAATGCACTCAAAAGAAAATATTTTAGAAAATATGTCGGGAGAAATATTTTCTCATTTCTGAATGCCCATCGTATGAACGCATGACTCACATTCCAGCTATGAAAATTCCGAATTTAGATTTTGTCACATACATTTTGATGCATATATTTGAGAAATTCAGGAATTTGGAAAGTACAGATGTAATATTAGGATATATGTGAAAAGTTATTAATAAGCTCTAATAAAAAATGGACGTAAACTGACTTTACACAATGGAAGTGAGTGATTTATTGAATAAAATTAAAATCAGCATATACTCTAATATACACTTATTTGTTACATACTTGTGGCATGACTTTGTACTACATTGAAATCATTTTTATCCTCATGTTTTGTCTGAATAATTAGTTAGTTCCAACGGAGCTTCGTTCCATGTATCTTCGAACTGCTCTGGTGACAAGCTATTGGGATAACATTATTACTTATCACATTGATTTTCTTTATATCTCTAGTCGAAGTAATTTATATATCTCAACGCCAACCTCACGCTGCACTTTTTAAGACAGACTATCATCATGTGCGCTAGAATAGACATGGTTTAGAAACCTCTGTTATAAATCGTACAGTCCTTAAAAAATTACAATTTCTGGATCTCCAGGACTGCATTAATTTCTAAATCTAACCTGCAAGATTGAGTTTTTCGGACGTCATTGTAAAAACATAGATTCCAACCAAGATGCGAATTGTCTACCTTCGAAGGATTTCAGTTAGTAATCTAAAAAAAAAGTGACTGGTTTCATTCATTAGAATGTTAAATGCAGTTATTCATGCACGTCTTAATAATAGCAAAAATAATAACAAATAATTCCGTGGAATATGAAAGTGATATTAATTCCCAAATGGTTACATAAATATGATACTGATGTGCATAAAAATTGTAATGAGGAAATAGTGCAGATCAGAAGTTTCACTGGAGACTGAAATCGGGAAAACTATACATATATGATCTACTTTAATAGAAGGCAATAATAGAAATATCGCTAACTCAATATGAAACGTGGGATATTTTAATTTCATAAACTAAAGATATTTTCGTTGAACAAAAAATAACTCTGTGATTCCAAATTTTAAATGATAATGTTTTCCCACCATCATGAGTTAGCCCACCGTCTATCATCTTTAAAATGATAGTAAATGATAGATTAGTATATAATAGATTAATAATGATAGATTTAGTAAATGATATATTAGAAATCATTAGCTTCTATATTTTCTATTATCTTTCTATTAGCTTCCATTCCTTTCTATTATCTAATATTTCTTTCTATTAGCTTCTATTGTTTCTACTAACTTTCTATTAACTTCCATTCTTTTTATTATCTTAAATTTCGTTCTAGTATATTCTATTTCTTTATAATGTCTTCTATTTATTTCTATTAACTTCTATTATTTTCTATTAGCTTCTATTTCTTACTATTATTTTCTATTCATTTCTATTTGCTTCCATTTGATTATATTATTTTCTGTTAGCTTCTATTTTATTCTATTCCAATATGTTAACGTTTCCAGAATATAATATTTTTTTTTATTCCATATGCTATTTTCTACCTAAACCTCCAAAATATGTTTATAGAATGGAAACACAAAATGTAAATTCTTATTCACCTCTTCATTTCACTTTTTTCTGACTCACATTGCTTCTATGCTATGACATGTCTAGACATGCACTGAAACATAATATCTTTTAGAATGCAGGTTATAAGGAATACATTCCTCCCTGCATTTTCAGTTTTGAATGTTTGGAGCAAGGAAATATGACTCACAATCTGCTGTGCAAGTTCAAAGTTTATATTTTGCCACACTACTTTTTGAGGCACACGTTTGGGGTCTTAAGAATTTTGAAAGAACTTTTGAAATGTCAGAATGTATGCTACATGCAATTTGTCACGAAATGTAGATCCAACTAGATAAAGATCGAACTTTTAAGAAAAGGAATAAAAAATATGCATAACATTTTATTCCACTAGATGAATATTACTATATTTATTAGAATTGTTTCTATTCCAGATAATAACATTCATATACATGTTAAACGTTTATTATGCTTTGAGTGTATTCATTACAATATGATATGAGACTAAAATTTAAAATTACTGTTCCAAGATGAAAAACATTAAAATTTAAAGAACTTGATTTAAACATGCTATCAATTCAACGGCAAAGCTACTCAATAAAAGCATTTCTGATGATACTGATGATTCAATCTGATGAAGTGGCATTTAAACAGATTCTTAGGTATATTTTGAACGCTGATTTAAAAAATATAGAATCTTTTTAGCCGTATCAGCTTTACTTTCAGAAATACGGCATAACCAAACATGAAAGCATAGTTAAACATGACTACTGGAAAAGAAGTATTTGAGAAATGGTATGGTAGTTAGAGAACAAAATGAATTTACAGATCTTTGACTGCCAGAAACAGAATTTTCCTCCCATCATTACGTATCAATCTATGGCCGCTGAAACAATTTGTGAGGACTTTGAAGAAAGAAGTCTGTGCTTTGGCTACTTATCAAGTTAATATTCTGAGCACGGAAAACTGAGAGAGAGTATTTTATGTATAGTTTCCAAATAAGTCAATTTATAATAAATTCACATTTCATACATTCAATAGATAAGATAAAATCTTGAGCCTCATCTTCATTTGTTTTAGTTGTCAGAAACTTTCTTATCTAACAAAAAACAGGCAGCTTCTCTGAATAAGTAGTGGACATGCTCGCTAATTACAATTTGCTTGGCTATAGTAAGAACATCACTGTCGATTAATTACACAGCCACTTCATTCACTTTTAAGAAAATCTTGCTGATGTAATCGGAAAACAAGAAGAAATATTTCAGCAGGATATAAAACCTATGGAACCGAACTAACAGATAAAGTGGAATACCCAAATAATAGTAGATTACTGCTGGAATACCTCCAATTTTCTAATACTCCAATTTTTTGGTACTTTATTGCATGGTATATACGACACGCAACATTAAGCAACTCAATACCTTGGTAAGATACGATCCATAAGTGTACACGTTAGACCTATCTATATAAAAGTGATCACGCATTTTTGATGTATGTCTGTCTCTATGGCGTTTCTATTTAAAAATTTAACACAATTCATAAACTTAGATTTCTTTGTCGAATTTTACAGAATTCCACGTCTACGTACCTAAACATTCAAAGATTTACTAATCCCTCTTTTACTGCATATTACATTATATAATTATATTTAATTTTCTAGCACTAGATTTACTTATTTATGATGCGTTTCTTTGTAATACATCTATCTTCGGAAAGATCGAAAAACGTTATTTCCAATGGTTTTTGAAATAAATACATAGAAAGATTCGTTCATATTTATTTTTGTTTAAAAAGACATTGAAATTTGCATTAAGTTATGTGATATTTATTTCTCCATATTCGTAAAAAAAAATGAGCACCCTTTTTTTAAATTTGGCATAAAATTCTATGTATATATATGGCGTTTAACTAGCGATAAATTTTTAATTTTATAAGTAATTTTAATTTTAGTGATTTTTTAAGCAAATAAGCTGCTGAAATATTTAATTCTATTTTATCCTCCGTTGTCGTTTTTCGCAATTCCGACTGTGCATGTCCAAATTATAGCTTTATGCCACGCCTGCATAAGAGGGAGATACTTTTTGCGTTTTTATGGAATTAGTGCTGAACATGAAGCATCGGACTTCATGGTGTTATCGTGGTAAGAACCATGTTAGTTTGTATTTTCGCGTTTTCATGAGAGGTTAAAATGGATTTCGATTTTCGTAGGGAAAATAGTATATTGTTTAATTTTGGATGGGGACGTATCACGTTCGTTGCTCCGGTATACACACGGATTGTATATAATTTTCACTATGATATATTCACTGTGATTGTATATAATTTTCAATATTATATGAATAACATTTATTTATTTTGTTATGATTTTTTAATTAATTGAGTTCATCCCTATTTTAGCGCCCGTGCAACACTGTGTACATATTCTAATTTGTATTATGTGAATTTACCTGAGTTGGCTGGCCATAAAATTCTAATGTGCTTGTATCATGGCATACGATTCCGATAAAGTGCGATTTACATCCTAAAGAGCTAAAGCAAACCAATGTAATTTACGTTATCTGTTCTGTATCAAACTTTTTAATTTAAAATGTATTTTAATTTATTTATTTCCTGTCGTTTTTCATTTTAGTTATTTAGAAGTCATTATTTATTAAATAGATAGTTGCACTTCATGTTACTACTTTGGTGACAAAACTTCAAGATATAAAAAGCTTATATAACAAATTACATTGTACTAAATTCGTTCATTCTTATAGCCACACTTTCTAACATCACAAAATGCAGCTTAGATATACTTCCAAATTCCTTTAACATCTTGAGCAAGAAAAACCCTCTCTCTCAACACAGTTCAATTTTTTCTTCTTCTTCTACTTCCTGACCTGAAATTCGAAAGTCTATCTATTTATAAAATGGAAACAGAAAATGGACATTCTTTTTCTGTTCTTCGTTTTATTTTTCTCGGGTTCACAATGGTTTATTCTACGGCATGTCACGACATGCACTAAAATGCAAAGTCCTTTTGAAAACTGGTTTGAAGGAACACATTCTTTCATATATTTTCAGTTTTGAGTGTTTGGAGCATGAAAATATGGTTTACGGTTCTTATATGGAAATTGTGAATTTATGTTTTGTCAGAATGCTTTTTTGGTGCATGCTTTTACGAGATGTTCAGGAATTTGAAAGTTATTACACCAGAATGTACGTAAAAATTATGTACACATTATGATTGAAAATAAGATGATGTTTCAATTTACTGTTGTGAAATGTAATACAATATTTGTATTACATGTTCCCCCCCAATTGCAAATGCAAAGAAAAATAATGAACTATCTAAATGTACCAGAGGGAACCAATTGCAACACAATCATACATAAACAGTGGTCATCTCCTTCTGCATCGACGACAAATGGTAGCAGTGGTAGGAAACCAATGGAGGAAAGAAAAAAGCGCCCCAAAGTTTTGTTCCATAAAGTTCAGAAGACTTCAATTTTTGAAGCAAACTAACAGGTCTCTTGGTTTTGTGCAAAAATATATCTATCGTGAGAGCTAAAATGAAGGCGTGTTGCAGATATGTGATGTGCAACAGTAGCGTACAGCATAGAGATTGCATGTATAAGTGTTGAATGAAAAAGAGAAGAGGTAATAAGGTTTCACTTGTCACTAATTAGCACGGAAGGCACACTTTTAACGATTATTCAATAATGAACAATCAGTTCATACGAGTCTCTATTATAATAATGAGTTCTTATATTTTGAACTAAAAGAACTATTTTGAGTGTCGATAGCTTAAATGAAATTGCTTAAAAATATATGTCAATTATATTATGTATATAAATATGTATTAATGGAATATTGTCAGTGTTATATATCTTATAATAATAGATTTATGAGTAGTATTATTAATCAAGATCAAAAGTGGATATCTATAACTTAAAATATTAAATAAAATTGGTCAATTTAGTTATGTGTATTTATTTATATTTTGTGTGTTAGTCTCTCCGGCTTGAGAACCAGGAGTTTACATGCTCCACCCTTAGTGTAGGCATCATAGGTAAGTCCTAGCGTAGTAATTTTGATAAGGACAATTTTACCTTATTACATGAAACAATCAATTTATTGAAAATATTTTGTTGTTCTAGTCATGAAGGTCTCAACAGACTCAGCTGAATTTCTTCTCTTTCTTTTGTAAAGCGTTCATTGAAGTGTTATTGCCCAAATATGCACCAAAAATGGATACATTTTTTAAATTACATTAAAGTACTTAAAAAGTTTATTCTCTTTCTATCTGAAAATTTAATGAGAATACTTAAATAGCTGAATAATTGTTTATTAATAATGTATTAGATATAGATTTACTGATTTATTTATCAAACTAGGTAGGATAAGCAAGTCATAAGTGATAAATTTGCAAACGGTTATCTCAAATCCGCCTTAAACTTTTATTATAAATTTTCAATTACTGATTATGCCATGAAGGTAAAAGGGACTAACTCCATACTTTCGTGAATCATACAATTCAGTTCAAACTGATCTAGCTATAAATCAATTTTGCATTAATTTCATTGTTTAAAACATTAATCTTAAGATAAAAGGAGAATAACGCCCTTCTAACTCCATGGTTTAAATATTCAAACTCTGATTTAAAATAGTGGAAAGACCTTTCAATATCAACTTTACTATTCAGCTGATTCATGCAGGTTAAGGGATTTCCTTATTTCTAACACCATTATCTCAATTAAGTATTGCGATTAGATTCTTCAAGCATTCAAATCTGATGGCCATGCAATTGCGTCATGTTATGGTAATGCCATGGTCCTAATATAAACACTTCATTTTAACATCGATGTTTTTGAGCGTTGTCTTTTATTATAAAGGATATTATGTATTAAACAGGCATTTATTTAATACATTAACCCTATTCAGTCTTTTACTTCAGAATTTTAGTCTTTTATTTACTGTTCTTTGTATTTCGAAAACAAAGTTCTAATTTTCTGAAGTTCAATAACATTTATTCAATACCCTTTTGACCCAGCTACTTAAAGTATGTGACATTTTCTAGGATAGTACTTGAGCTACCATAAATGCAAGCAATTCATGAACATACAATCATATTTATATAAAAGTATTATCTGTGATACAGTGGCGCAAAATGTATTTACATGTTTTAGAAAATGACTATGGGACAAAATGGTACCAGCCTCTGACACGGAGACGCCTAATTTTACAATGATGGGACATTTATGATCAGTAAATGAATAATGACATCACACAAATAACAACTATCGACTCAAGCAAAGCCTCCGAAGTCAGTCAAGGCCACGTTAAGATAACTGGAGCATCTACATTTAGTTCCCCTGTGGCATCATCATCAACTAAAAAATTACCCCCATGCAGCAATTGAAAGGTAAGATACACACACTCTTCAATTTAGTCGTCGATTAAGCAAGTCAAAATGTTTACATATTTCGACTCTAAGATATCGTCGTTGACTAAAAAAGTCAAAAATATTTTTCTTGAACATATTGGAGGGCGTCGTGTACTACGTAGGTCTTAATGCTTATAAAAGTCTAGTATTCTTCATGGACTAAGGCGGTCTAAATGTTTCAGAGTAGTACAATTCAAGGCAGCGGTTTGAAGTTATAGGTTTTGAGCTCAGGGAGTTCAAATAACAATTTCTGAAATTCACATGATGAAATCCGATGAAATGCTTTGCTCAAACGTAAAAAAGTGAACGTTTATATCACAATATAAGGAGTATTTAACCTGACTAGAAGAAGTCAGTAACAATTCTGCCAACTGTATTAAAACCTCCTTAATTAAGCAAGATAATCTGTTGTGTTGTAAGAACAAATAATATGTAAATAGAAATAATATTGTTGAAGTTAATCATTGCTAGTATTATTATGAGTAATAACACTAATACAATTTAGTTTGATCAATCTAATGTCTATTCATTGTGTAATTAAAGATAATTTTGTCTATTAATCGATTTGAGTTTCAGGTACCATCGAACAACATAGAAAATAAATTGTGGGTTATTGAGGGCATATTGTTTTAATAATTGCAATGTTTAATATATTTTGGTTCAACCAATTTTACTCTGATATCACCAGATATTCTTTTAGTCAACACTCAGCTAATAATATTTATTACACAAAATAAAACCCAATAACTACCTTTATTATATTACCATATTTATCAGTTCAACGTCCAATAGTCTCCCTTGTAGAATGATTCCAAATGTTATGTTCACTCTAATTACGTTTACCCTGTATAATGAAAATTTATAGCCTATTTCTCACTATCCAATTACGTTGTCCACTCTCTCAATAATACAAAATAATATATTTACCATTACTACAAATTTTAAAAATAATCTATTCTCCCATAAATGATACGACGTTTTGGGAAAAGAAATGTTACTTGAGATATACTTTGATTAAATATACCAGTTATGATTAAATTCGCATGCGACCATTTTTGAAATACAATATTGAATTAGGTTCTGAAAATGATATTCCAATTTCAACCAGAAAAAGATTTAACTATTGCATTTCTCGAACAAAATTAAAGTTGCGGAGCTTTATTGATGGAATTCCGTCTTTCTTTGAATTTAATATAGGTTGGGAAAAGATTCGCATCATTAATGGTTATTGAAATAACTTATTTAATTTCAGTCATGAACTTATCCAACATTACTATTAATACGTTATCTAATTAGAATATTAAATTGAGTGTTGAAAATATAATTAGATGCTTTAATAAATATGAACTCAATTAAAAATAAATTCCTATAAATGCATGCTAGCTACTATTTAGACTTATTTTTTCAAATTGTTGATTTTCAAATTGGAATGTGTTTTAACTGTAAGACATCGAAATATAATTCCTTATTTACATACAGTTTAGATTCCCAGTTATTAACATAAAAACATCAGTTGTAACAGTATACTAATTTTCATAACATTGTTTTGTCTCATAGTATAATTTTAAGATGGTTTTATTTTAAATTGATTGATAATCTTGCTCTTCAGATAATTATTAATGTTGTGCAAAAGGCACTTAAGTTCTTAGTTATACACACTAAGAAAATTATTTAAAGTTTTCTACTATACTTCTCCTTTTCATCTAAGTTTTTTCTTCATTGTCTAAATTAAAATTTGGCAATGATTTGCTCATATTGATTAATATAGTTTAACTATTTATTGAGATACGTATTTTTTTATTTTCAGGTACTATTATTTGGGCTATGTATACTGAAAATAGGACTTCACTTTATCTTCGATAACGGCTAATATTTTAATTCATGTTTTATGATTTTGCCGTTAACGGAAAATTTTTATTTCAAAAACATACTATTTTATTTTTAAAAATTGTATTATACAAAATAAATTTTGTCGTATTCAGCGATTTACTGTCTTACTACAGATAAACAGTATATACTGAAATTCATAAAGCGATGTTTGTTTAATTTCATTCAGTTTGTGTAATTTGTATTAATACCCCTTATTAATTAGGTAATATAACTAGTCCGGTTGAAAAAGCTAGTTGCCAAGGCTACTAAAACCATTTATTGATATGAAAAATTCTGATTTTGCCCAGCACATAACTCCGTATTTTGTACAATGCCCTTATTTCGTTTACAGCAAAATGATGATGTACTAGCTGCGGTACCCGCTAATAGCGGTAGCAGAATATAGCAACTAGTTATTTTAGGAATAAATTTTTAGAAAGTTACAAATCAAAAAACGCGTGGCGAAGCTCATCGTGAGCATGTTAATTGGGTCTATTTTAGAATAAAACAAGGTGAAGCGCATCCTAATTGGAGCAACAGTCGCTAAGATAAATAAAAACACAGACATAGAAATGAGGTGCCCCTTTCGAATAATCAACCCTTTCCGGAAGAGTCAAAGTTAGAATTAAAACTGCATCACATCAATCGAAATTATAGAAACCCCGCCTTGAAAATAAAATCACTTATACTCACAGAGACTCAAGGTTTTTTATTTTAAATTTGGGCAGGCAGAAGTAAAGAGTTGTAACTTCACTTTATGAGAATAAGATTTCGTTATTCCTGACGTCACGGACAGTTGAAAGGTGTTGCCAAAACACAGAAAATTTTCGCTTTATTTTAGTTAAAATTGCATTTGTTCATTTGGAAGTTTCATTCGTTAGTTACATTAAAAAAATACGCATTTTAAAGGTCAAGGAGGGTTTTTGTAGCTGATTTCCTTTAGCTGGGGTCCACAGCTGAACGTAAATTAAACTCAAAACGCAATATTTTTCGTGCTGAATTATATATACAAATTTGTTTCTTCTTTATCTCGATGAGTACAAACAAAATTGTTTTTAATCGTAAAATTAACATATAAATTGCTCAAACATAATTTGGCAATTAGTAGCTATATGATAATCACTAGCATTTCATTGTTTTTTCAAATTTTCAAAGAAAAACAATTGAAAATTCGGTATCATGAATCCGAATGATTACAACTATAACCTGTTACCCTTCATTTTAGTGGGATTGAAAAAATGTTTCGATTGACACCATACTTCACAATACCCCCTACAAAGAGCGTAATGACATCACGAACAGAAAAAATATATTGCGGCTATTTTTCACAACAATGATTTGAACTTTGGAGTCACGTGTTCATTGAGCCATAAAAAAACAATACTATATTCGGCATATGAACTGTTAAAGGCTCATTCAAAAATATATTTCATATGATATTATATTACAATTAATTCCAGAATGTGAAAAATTGATATATTTAAGTTTATATTGAAAACGATATATTGCTACTATAAAATTGTTATTCTAAATTTTTTAAATATTAAAAGAATATTTGAGTTATAAATTTCGATGTTTAAAGAATATGTAATATAATTATCGACTCTAGAAGGATATTATTACTTCAGAAAATATAATTAATGAAAATAAATTGGCTAACGGTGATCTTTAAAATATATAATCATGTAAAAAGGATTTTTATTACGTACGTTTAAATCGTCTTAAATATGATATAAGTACACGACAGTTTGAATGTTTTGTGCCAGCCTATAATAATTGAGGATATAACTTATGACTAAATATTAACTAAAAGAACTTTCGTTATAGGCAGAAGTGAAAAAAACTGCTGATGTAGTTCATAGCTCTTAGGTCGATCTAATCAGCTCGGATTAAAAAAAATGCAGGTATTGCTATAACAAATTGCACACCCCCCCACACACATATATATGTCCAAAAGTTAAGTATAGTTGCTGTTTATGTGAAAATTTCAAGAATTCTACATCGGAATGAAAGTAAACACGGTATGCGGCTGTAATAGGGTTATAAAAGATGAAAAAAATGCAAAACAAGGATAATAACGACTTTTAGTATCCAAAGAAAATAGTTGAAAGAAAAGGGGTCACAATACGGGTGTCAACCTCAGTGAAACAGAATGATTAAAACAATGTGATGATACAGATTAATATGGTGTGTGAGAACCTAGGGCAGCCACGCATGCTGCACAACGATTTCCCTTACTAGGGTTTGGTTGAGTTGTGTGCTCATGGAGTTCTAAGCTTCACCTAGAGCAGTTTTCAATCCCGGAATGGAGCTTAGTGGATAGAGGAGGGCTGCAAGATGTCTCACGAACATATCCCACACATGCTCTGTAGGATTTAGATCAGGGAATTTGGCGGGCCACAGCATGTGCTGGATATCTTCAGTTTGAAGGAAGTCGTCGACCAAGGTCGCAGGGTGAGGAGGCTCGTTATAATACATGAATATGAAATTAGGACCAACAGCATCGCGAAACAATCGAACGGTAGGCTCAAGGACTTCGTATCTGTATCTTTTACCGGTATCCGAACTCGTGTCAAAGATGTGGAAGTCTGTGCGGCTGTCCATCATGATGTCGACCAAGACCATGACTCTTCAAAACTGAAAAACTTTCCGTAATGTTTCCCGGGTGAAAACGCGTTCCGCTTCCTCTCCAGACCGTGGATCGACGATAATCAGTGTGCAGGCTAAACCTGGACTCGTTAATGAATATGACATTGCCCCACTGTTGTCCACTCCACTGCCGATGTTCCAAACTCCACTGTAAACGCGCGCGTTTCTATGCAGACGTCAGAGGGATGCAAACTGCTGGTAGTCTGGCAAGGAGAACAACGTGTCTGAGTCTCCTGTAAATATTTTGCTTCGAAACAGTGACTCCTGATGTGGATGTCAGGGCTCACCCCAGTTGTCTGGCAAAACGGGTCCTCTGACGTCGCGTTGTTACCACTACATATCGGTCTTGCTGAGCGGCTGTTATCCTTGGCCGGCCTGGTAATGGTCGTCGGATAACATCTCTAGTGGTTTGGAATCTCTGTCACAGACTGGAGATCACACACTGAGGCACATTCAGAATTCGAGATGCTTCGGTTTGGGATCAAACAGATTCCAGCTTTCAAATAATTCGTCTTTCAAAAACATGTCCAGTTGGCATTTTTGTGACATATTTCGTCCTTTTAGATTGTTAACAACGCTCTGCACCTCAACAATTGCGAAATTCTGCCATAAATGACCATGTCGCTCAAGGCCGTTTTATACGCCTTCCAATGTGCGCCGGTGCTTTGCGCATGTCGACGTCGAGAACTGTTTTGCATATGCACAATGATTTACCTTCGTTCCAGAATTCTGAACAAATGATTGTGGGCCAATGTATCTATATTTAATCCGAATGTTTCGCATTTTCGAATTATGCTTAACTTTTGAACATGTGTATATATATATATATATATATATATATATGCAATATTTTTTATGAAAAATAGCAATTTAATAAATCTTAAAATAAGACAAACACTAGTTTGAGTCTGTAGGGAATGAACTGTTCTGCACACAGCTCATTTTTACTAAATAAATCTTAAGGTATATTATACACACTATACAGCAGATCTTAGTTTATTTTGGAAGCGGCCCCCTTCGTGAATAAATCCTCATTGATCTTTCGGTTCTTATTAACATCCCTAGCGGTTGTTCGTTTCTAGTCCAATATCTGAACTCGCCGAGTAAACAAGAAGTGAGGCAAATATATTTGAGATAAAGAATATTTCCGAAAAATTCTGGAATAGAATTCAATCAGAGTAAATATTCAAAATCATGAACAAACGGAAGATTTTTGCGTTATGTGATTACCTAAAGCTTTATGAGATAATGTTTTTATTTTCTTTGTATTGGATTTAAAGTTTCTGATTTTTAATAACGTAGTTTTTCTCGATTAGCAATATAAGAAAATTATTTATTCCTAAATATAAGTCTGCTGATTGTAAAAGTATATGTTTGACATTTACAATTGTGAGTTCGGCGAAACTTTATAATAAGGTGGCCACAGAACGGCTCACCAACCGCATACGACTCAAGTGACATTAAAATTAATCTTCTGTGGAATATGTGAAAAAAAACCGCTTGCATGTCAGTATAGAGATCATTGTAGTTTATTCTAGGATAAGAATAATGAATCAATTTAGTCCATGAACAGTCCCCTATTTGTGTATTTATAAAAAAGCAAGCGTTTATAAAATTCATAATTAAAATATTAGCAAGTGTTTATCAAGTATGTGATTATGCACACAAAATGCTTACATAAGCCATAAGTGTCGCTCCAAACATTAATAGATATTTTTACCACTCACCAGCGTACTATCTGGTAAGCGTGTCACATGACCTCCCTACCTTGACAAGTGTCGAAAACCCGGACCACTCGACTCGCCCTAAGGCATGAGCAGCAAATTGAGTGGCCGGGCCCTTGAGAAGTGTAAATAAACTCGAGAAAAAAGACGCAGCGACTCTGCAGATGAAAGTTATCAAGTAATTAATTTAACTGTAAAAATATATATACAAATCAATTTATAGCAAATGAATTGACATTTTGTAGAGATAAGACATAATTTCATTTTAATAAAATTTGAAAACTTTACTAAGAAGACCTCATTTATGATGTAATTTAAATTAGGAGCATTACATAGCCTTGAAATAAAGTTTATGACATTGTTAAATTAAAAAAATTAACAAATTAAGTTACGACAAAAAGAGTAGAAGTTATCTACCAGCTAAGACTTGACAAATAAAGACCGTACTTGGAAAATCTATATTTCATTGTTAATTTTAATCTTGAGCAATACATTGGAAACGGGTAAAATACGACGGTGTGATTTTTTAAACGGCTGCATATAATAACGGTATAATCTTATATTTATAACTTTAAATATATATATATATATATATATATATATATATATATATATATATATATATAGTTCTTAATTCCTTTGTTCTGTATGGGAATCTGTATGGGAAAACTGTTGACTTCATCAAAAATTCGGCATATTGAGGTCGATCGAATATAATCTGTCTATCGTGAAAATCACTTTTAACTTATAAATGAGAACTTAACTTTTTAACTTAACTTTTTAAATGAGAAGATAGATTTACTGCTCACACCCCAAAATTATATTTTTTACAAATATTTAAAATTATGTCAAATGTAACGAATTTTTGAAATAATTTGGCCTTTCTTCGGTTGGAAACCTACGTTTAAAACACACGAGTTTCCAGGAAGTATTGGGGCTTCAAAATCCCATTTACTTGCATACATACATACATACATACATACATACTTACATACATACATATGTTCGTAATCACCTTTTCATACTATGAATTTACTCATACTACAGTATACATATTAATATTTTCCTGGAAATGTGCAACCCCAGTTGGAGTTGTGACTGCGATATGAAAACTATCCTAATTAGGTAGTGTTGAAACGGGTACCAATTTCTACCCTACTTATTCTGCCACATCTCACATGCAGAAAACATTCCAAAAACGTTGATTTGTAACTTATAATGTGCCCTAAAGGTGTAAGAATCAACAATAAAAAATTTAAAAGAGTTCACACTCCTTACTATTATCGGTTACTAAGCATTACAAAGAGTAAAATAATAGTAAGCGACAAAGTAAATTATTTATATCAAGTTAATCGTTTGATATGCTAGAATCGTAATACATGTTAAGTTCCATTCTAATCCCTGAAATCCAAAACCAATCTTATTTTAAGACTGATTGAGTCGAACGTTTCAGTAACTGGATTTGTGAAACGAATTGCGAATCAGCGTGATTTATGTTATCAACTGCAGAGAATTATGGAGTCTAACGTCATATGGTTTGCGCAATAAATTGCAGTATGCGAATTGGATTTCAACATACTGTTGAAAATCACCTTTGGAAATTATATGATATTGTACTTTCAGACTATATACTGATAATTTAGTCATGAAATGACAGTTAGTCTAGAAAAGTTATCTGAGTTTGCATTCATTTGAGTTTAGCGGAAGTATTTACATGGAGTTATTCAGAAAAGTATATTAAATCTAACTAATTAAAACAAACCACCAAAAATATAATAGCGAAAATATTGGATAAAAATTATCAGAATTAAAGTTTTATCGCATAAAATCGAATCATAACTCAAACCATTGTGATTTTCAGTTAAGACCATTTTCATATTACCATTGTAGAATTGAAACCATAATTATGCAGGGTGAAATTTTCGTTGTTCTGAAACTTGTTGCCAAAGTGCAGTAGTCTCACTAATGCATTCAGTTGTGAACCAAATCAGTCAAGAGCACTGTCAGTTGATATCGTTCGTAGGTACGTACGTTCGTATATACGCACGATCGTACAGTAAAGTTCATATGTGCATTTCATTTACATCATTTACAACATTACAAGTTTGTCGGGGACATTGTAACAAAGGCGACAAAACTAAATGTATCACTAAAAGCCACAAATCTCAAAAACAAATGTGACACAATAATAACAATTCGACATATCTTAAAAACATATGTGATTTAACAGTAAAACCGCAAAACAGCTCATAAACATATGTGACATAACTCAACAGTAAAATTTCATAACTGAAACAGCAAACTTTTACGCAAGCAACGCAGTTCAAAGGGCCTCTTCATATCAGACAATATCATGTTCTTGAGAAGCAAAATAAAATCGAACATTTTTTCATCATAATAAGGGTAATATGCAACCTTTAAACCAAAGAAAGCTATACTTCAATGATCGACGGATTGTCCTCGTAAAGATTTAATGTTTTCACTTTTTTATTTGTTGTTCGGTACTGAAGTATTTATTTCGTTTTATAGTGCTGTTACTGTTGCCAACATAATATTTTAATATAATGTTGATATTATTATGTAGATATTATTATTAACTCTGTAACATGAGTATTTTACTAAGATACAATCCTTTGGTAGAAGTTTTGAAACACATTCTTTGTAATTTTGTCTGAGACTTAATGGTACCAGGACTCAAAATTGTTACGTATACGTATATTTTTAATTCTATTACCATATATTGTTTGAGTAAAGGGACAGTGTCGCAGTTTGACATCCGAATTTTCAATGGAATTATATGCATTGCAGTTTTTTTGTAGCTTCTTATGAGAGTCAATGGTGTTTTAGACTCGATATTTTTAAGAATACTTCCTCTACTATATATAGTATGAAGTTTGAGGCAGACCACATACTGGTGTGATATGAGATGAATTTAAAGATGCAACGGAGCTGTGAAATTATGTTTGAGCAGAAATTGGTCCAATCACTAAACATGAAAATTGTGCGGTTGGAGGTGAAGATGAACGAACGAGAAGTTGGATAAGTAATTATGCTTTAGATGTAGCCGAGGGGCTTATTAATAAACTAGATCAGTGGTCTTCAAACTTCTAACGCCTTCGGAACCCTACGCTTAAAAACATTTTTTTTTGGAACCCTAGTACAAAAAATATGGCCCGTAAGCATAGTGCCGTAGTAGAAAATCGCGATGCCCCCTCTCCCTCCTCAAAAAAGTTTTGAGGCTACATTTACAAAAATTAACTACCGAAGACTGCAAATTAATTTTGACCATTATAATCATAAAACCAAATACTAAATACAAAAATAAGTTATTAAAAACATGTTATGCAGATTTTTTATTGAATACAGCTGAAGGGAATTTGCTGGTTCTAAAAAGCCACCACTGCAATGAAACATAAAAGCATATTTGTAGGTATAAATGCAAGAAAATACAAAATTCGGAATATATCTGATTCAGAAGTAATACTAGAAGTAACTTTCGGTAGCGCGGTAGCGCCACCACGGGGATCGGGGAAGGTTCAGAAAGACACTGTGATAACTCAACTCAAGCAACTTGATTCTCAATCGAATCGTCCATAATTTTGTAAACAGAAAAATTGTCCCGGCTGAAAACTTTGAGCAGCAAGAGAAGAATATATTACTAACTTTATTAGTAATTGGAATAAAGAGAGGGAATCAGTATCTCTACTGCACAACATAGATGTTTTAAAATGTGCATGCAATTTATGAATTTCAGTTTTAAAAAAAATAAATTTAATTATCGAAATTTTTTAATAACAAAAAGTTTAATAAAAGTGTTATAAAATCTTATAACAAAAATCTAAATTTTTATTAAAAAAGTCGCGGAATCCCTGAAAACGTTTCGCGGAACCCAGTTTGAATATCACTGAACTAGATCTATAAAAATTGATTAAAAGAATTAAAGTACGTTTCCGTTGATTATGCACAAGTCTTACAATGTACCTGTAATACAGTGGTGCTCGAATGGCAGTCATCCGCAGGTTCAGGGTGAAATACTTCCATGTGAAATCAGTGATGAGGTGTAAGTGATAAAGATATGCAGAATCTAACCATACTGGCAACAACGATTCGTCTAAGGGGATAAAAATTTTAAATTTATGACCTAAATGTCTACTGCTTTATCATTACACAAATTCCCCTTTATCATTCCGCAAGTAATCCGTTATCAATTTGGTACTGACATTATCCGAATTCGCCTATGAATTTCAAGTGTACTGTATACTCACAAAGAATGCACGTGCAACTAATAAGTTTGATATAAAATAATGATTAAAAGGACCAAAGTAAGTTTTCGTTGACTACGCGCAAATTTTACAATGAAATACCCGCAATGCAGTGGTGCATTGCATCATTTCATATTTTATTTTATAAAATCACCTTATATATTGAATTCTTTCGAAATATCTTCATTTTGAAATCAATCGTACTTTTTAGACTCTTCTTTCAAATTGATTGATATGAACGTTTTAGCAAATGGATTTGTCAGGCGAACACCAAAAAAGGATTATATAAGTGATGAGTTGCTGGATGTAAGCGAATATACTCAAATTGCATTCGACGTTTAAAGAATTAGGCGCATAATGCTACTTGATCTGAATCGAGATTGTTTGAAGCCAACTTCTTAAATCTATTTCGAAGTTTAAAATATTTTTAAATTATTTAAAGTGAAAGTTCTAGTTAATCAAGCACAATATTAATTTTATTAATCAATATTGTATTATATTTTTAGTATTATCTTTAATGTATTATCTTAGAAAACACATATAATGATACTAAGCATAAAATATGTGACAAATATACATCGAATGGTGCAATTCGAATAAATTTCTATTGATTAGAACAAATGACTCTATATTAAAGAAAAGTAGCTCCTACCGTTTTTTGACAATTTTTTATTCCTCTGTTCCAAACCACAAAAACGAGTGCATACAAAAATATAAAATTTGATATAGTTGTAGAGAAATATTTATCTCATCTGGATCTCATCTCTTACTCTCTGATATACCTATAAGACTTCTCAAAGTATTTATTTCGTCTTGCTAGGGAAAAGCATATTTTTTCTTCGGGTCAGCACGACCTCACTAATTAGCACTGGCTTACTCATTTTGCTTAAAGTTGTAATGCCTTTTAACTGGTTCTTCTGGAGTTAATGAAAATTGTGTAAGTCTTGGATGTCTAATGGACTCACAATAGCAGTGGACGTTATAACATGGGTTCACTATACTAAATTTTCAAGAATGCCAAGAAATCTCAAAAGCATCATAGCTCAGCCATTTTATCTGACCGCACAGCAATATTTACATTGCAGGGATAGTAACCATAGAAATAAAAAATCATTTTTTTTTAAATTCAAGATTACTTTATTATTGGAAGTCCAAACTGTATTAAATGTCCAAATCTGATTTGATCCCTGCATTTTAAAATCAATTTTACTTTTCAGAATGCCATTTCAAACTAATTCAGTGAAACATTTCAATAAAAAAGCTTTCCAATATAAGATCTTTTAAAAGAACCAGTGTTACACAAGATGTCTGAAATTTTGTATTCAGAGTAAGTTTGCAAAGTAAATTGCAAATGCAGTATTCATATATCATTAAAATATCTACTAAAGCTATCTGGTAAAGTATATATTGAATAAGAGTTGCACTTCCGTTCAGACTACTAATGAGTGAAGTAATGCTTTCTAAATTTATTTATAAGTAGGAGGTTTACTAAAATTGTGAATTAAATGGCAAATGCTTTATGAAAATAATTATAACATATTTGAATAAAATATAAGAGTTGTATTTGAAGGCAACACATGTTTCAAATTTGTAACGGGAATGTTATAATAAATAGTAAAAATAATTATATAAATATAAAATCCACAAATCAGTGTTTAAACCTTAAATTGAACATATATAGTGCCGCTTTTCTGGATGACAGCATATAAAACTATTTCGATGTTTCCAATTGCAGTATATTTCACATAACTCTAAATTAAATATTACCAATATGGATAACATCCTCAATAAGTAATATAGTCCATATATTAAAATATGTTAATAATTAATTCATCAATCTGGCGTCATTTTCGTTAACTTGGCGTCATCTTTGCATTTTCTTTTAAATTTTCTTCAATTTGGGTCGAAATATTGTTTCGATATGTCATTATAATAATCGCTGAATGTATTATCGAGTGTTACAGACAAACGGAGACAATAGCATTTCTTATATACTGGAGGGTATTTATCGTTACATGACATAATTCAAAATTTACAAAACATTACCTCTGTTTAATGTAATTTTTGGATACATTTTCATCGATTTGACAACATTTAAACTAGTCGCCAAATTGGCGACAGCCGACAACATTCGTCGCTGAATTTTTGCAAAGTATTAGGAATGGACCGACGGACGGAGAGGGGAGTGGGTTACTGTTATAGTATATTCTAATATGCTTTCCAAGATATTGAATTTTCAATCAATTAGTAGTTTTTTCATTGACTTCGGGTCATTTTTTACAATTAGGGGGGAATTTCGTCAATTTCACAGCATTTAATGCCAAAATGGCTGTAATCCCCCAAGTTCGTTGCCAAATTTTGCCAAGCATTCGGAACGAGAAAAAGGTTATTCTCAGAGTGAATTCATATATTCCTTCCAAGATATTAAATGTTCATCAATTATTCGCTATTTCCATTGATTTAGTGTTATTTTTATCAATTTGGAGATATTTTGGTCGATTTGGTAACATTTAAAAAAATCACCACATTGTCAATATTCCGTCAAATTAGTCACCAAATTTTAGCCGAGCAATACGGAAAGGTAGTAAAATTATACACGTCACTATTGGCTCTAGTCATTTATCCACTTGAAGTAGATAAGTGACTACTGGCAAATTGTGAAGATACAAAAGTGAGTGAAGATACAAAACTATTACTCAAAGTACCTTCTTCCTTGAGTGGCACGAACCAGATCTACGAAATTGATGTTTACCAATTTATTGCATAACATTACATATGGAAAAGAAACACATTTCAAAATAGGTAATATATATATTCTTAATTTTATGTTATTTCTGTATAGTTTCATTTAAAAAATGTGCAATATCTCGAGAACTGTTCATACAAGCTTCTAAAATTTGTGCAAATCGTTTTCTAATGTAAAATTACACAGAAAAGTATTATTTACGTAACTTTATTGAAGGTGCTGATTTTTTTCAAAATTACATACGAGTATTTTGAGGGTCTTCCAAACATTCGAAAGGTTCATGTTTAAACATACAAACGTAAAATATATATATTCTTGATGTCAATCGTTTACAAATAAAAAAAAACACAATACTTCAATGTGAAAATGATGGTTGCACTTCAACACCATATGCTGCATTGTACTATACGTATACTAGATTGCATTCGACGAAATTATAGATGACAGTAATAACATCTCAAAAGCTGGATGAAAATCCAGATTCGCTGATAAGCCAGACGGACATGAGGAGCTGGAATATACTATGCAATACGGGTCCTTTACGCTTTCGTATCTGCAAAACACTAAAATTTTAAGAGATTATTAATTAAATATTAAATTACATTTAGAAATTCCTAAAGTTTTATACCAAGAAATTATAATGCATTTTTCAGTCAAAAGATATACAATCATTACAAGTACTAAATCAAAATTTTCTTATCACACGTCGGAAGTACCCTGAGTTTCTGGTTGCATTTCGATTTTTGCATCTCGAAATCAATTTGGAATTTCCAGACTCCCATTTCAAACTGATTGAGCCATGCGTTTCAACAAAGAGCTTTGTCGAACGAATTGCAAAAGAGGATAATTTAAGTGATGAACTGCAGTAAAGGAAGATGCCTAAAATTTCGTATTCTAAGTTAGTTCACGAAATAAATTGTAGTATACGATTTCAATCTGACCCTATTGTTTGAAGACATTTTCAGAAAATCGATCACAATGTGAACTTAGAATATGTATTACTTATTTAGCCTGGATCTGCTAGTTGCTCAAGCATAGTTTTCTAAATTTGCATACATTTCAGGAGACATCTAATACTTTGACTTGAAATGATAGTCTTAAATTGTTTGAAGTTAAAGATATATATTATATATATATATATATATATATATATATATATATATATATATATATATATATATATATATATATATATATATATATATATATATATATATATATATATATATATATATATATATATATATATATATATTATATATATATATATATATATATATATATATATATATATATATATATATATATATATATGTATATATATATATATATATATATATATATATATTATATATATATATATATATGTATGTATGTATATATATATATATATATATATATATATATATATATATATATATATATATATATATATATATATATATATATATATATATATATATATATATATATAAGGCATATAAAAGGATTCTAAATAACTGGGATGACCAAATGTCTTGCATAAAATGGCAGAGGAGGATTGCGACTCCTCTTTCCCGTTTAAAGCAGCTTTTACAGACCGGGCAAACGCTCACGGTACCTATGCAATACAATGGTCGGTCCCCCTAATTTGCCAAGGTAAAAGCACCCAAACAACAGGAAAAGCAAGAACTACGACCACGAAACGGTGAAGAAAATGAAATCCAACGCTCAAAACATAATTTAAGTAAGGCTTTTTGCGCATGCGTGTATTAACAATAGTCTCGCACAATCAAGCAGCCCTGCATAATCAATCAGCACTTTTCAATATCCCTATTGAGTCCTTTGCAATCCTTTTTCAATGTATCATAGATTTGGTTTCTTTTGAAATGTCCGACACTAATATTAATGAATATATTCTTAGATTTGTCTTCCACTTAGTAAGATTTGTCTTACTAAGAATATATTCAGGAATATTATTGTCGGACATTTCAAAGAAAACCAAATCTATAATACATTCAAAAAGGATTGCATTAAGTGTAACCAAAAAATCATCAAAGAAGCTATAATAAAGCATTATCCCATTTATTTTTTAAGAAATTATTATAATTCATTTTACAACGAACAAAACAGACGATGATTCATTCAATAGGGATATTGAAGAGTGCTGATTGATTATGCAGGACTGCTTGATTGTGCGGGACTATTGTTAATACACGCATGCGCAAATTACTTAAATTATGTTTGCGTATCTTACTTAAATTATGTTTTGAGTGTTGGATTTCATTTTCTCCATCGTTGCATGGTCGTAGTTCTTGCTTTTCCTGTTGTTTGCGTGGTTTTACCTTGGCACATTAGGGGGACCGACCATTGTATTGCATAGGTACCGTGAGCGTTTGCCCGGGCTGTAAAAGTTGCTTTAAACGGGAAAGAGGAATCGCAATCTTCCTCTGCCATTTTATGCAAGGCATTTGGTCATCCCAGTTATTTAGAATCCTTTTTTAATCTTATAGTCTACTTCGGATTTAAGAGCTGCATGGCGCTTATTCCATAGTAGTGCATTGAACTTAAATTGTCAATACTGTTTTGTTTGGATGCATCTTATTCAAAAACCCACTCAAAGTTATACTTGTTATATATATATATATATATATATATATATATATATATATATATATATATGATATTTATTATATATATATATATATATATATATACAGTTTATGATTCTCTGACCCAATTCAATCTCCTGAACTAGAATTATTAATACACTACATTAAATCCTTCTAATTCCAATTTAATGCCTCACTGGTGGTTCCGTAATGGAAACATTTTTATCTAAGAATATGTGTGTTAATTCCTTATATGGTTAAATAAACCTCCATAGTTAAGAATGGTGGAATTGTATAAGCGTTTTCACAACGTGTAGTGTGTCAATAGCCGTACCGTTCTCAAAAGACCGGTTCTCGTTAGATCTCCGAAGTCAGACAGCATCGGGCGCGGTTAGTACTTGGGTGGGTGACCACCTTGGAACACTGCGTGCTGTTGGCACATTTCGGGTTCGGTAGCCCGGTGGTTTGCGCGCTGGGGTTGCACGCTACCACAACTGTCGCCGTGTTCATGCGGAGTACGATCACGTTAAACATGTGGGTCCGTAAGTCCTTCCGAGAGGTTGGTGGTAGAGGAAGGAGGGTACGGTCCCTGTGGATGCCTCCCCCACTGGGTTCCGGTTTAAACTGGGTGGCACTTCCCGGCCGTCCAAACAGTTACCTTACACCATTCTGGTAGATCGGATGGTCTGGGTCTCAACAACAACATGTAGTGTGTTACCTTACACCTTTCTGGTAGGTAGGACGGTCTGGGTCTCAACAACAACTTGTAGTGTACTGAATAAGTACAATGATCTATCTATTAATTCTAAACTTATTTGTCATTACTTACAGCATATAACATAGTTATATGGGCATTGATTAACATTGACACTTTTACAAAACAGGATTGTTTTATATGTAAATATACCATAATAAATTACATTATATATCTTACAAAAATATTATATTTCAATCGCCCTATATAATTAAAGCTAATAATTAAAAAAATAATGTTACATAATATCAATATTGTAAGGACTTGCAGGTTATATTTACATTTTATAACAACATTTATAATTTATCGGTAAACATTTACTCTGAATGAGTTCCAACACCCTATAAAATCGAAAATAACTTCTGAGATTTAATTTTAGGAACTGACACTATGTCAAAATGTACAATTCCAATTCTTCATTTGTGTTGAGTTGCCAATTCTCTTCATATTTTGTTTTACCAAGAAACCCCAAACATCTTCAATTGTGTTTGGATCATAACTCTTCGCAAAAATCAATTATTATATGTTAAAACCAATATTTCATCCAGAGTCTGTGTAACTTATTCCATTATGATCCTATTGGAAATTCAATATGGTTCTTTGATATGTGGAATAAATAAAATGAAATGACTTTGGGGCAATTAACAGTTGATTGACTCATTTTAACTATAACAAAAACATGACATTTAGTCTTCTATTTTGAGCACATTTTTACTGAAGTGTAACAAATAAAAATGTACACAAGTGTAATAAACCCCCCAAAAATATTTATTACTTTAAAATTATTGACTCAACTTTTTATTCATTCTGCAAATCATCTATGCTGAAGTTCCCTTCCTGAATAACCAACAAAAAACAATAAAAACTTAATGGCAAGACAAAATCTGTCCCTCCTTAACATAAAGCTATCTCGTAATATGCTACATGTGTTAAGTTTATCTGCTACATGGAAATTGAAAATGTTTTGACATATATCTATCCTATAAGTGTTAGATATTTATGCATTCAAATTCGTTGTTTATTGAATTGGCCGAAACTGCAATTGGCTACAAGTGTTAGGTTTACTCAATAGAAATTCACAATTTGTTGATATCAAACGATCCTGCAATTGGTTGCATGGAATGAGCCTCCTGCTTGGAAATATATAGAAAATAGTGAGCACAATCATTTTCTAATTTCACAATGTCTATGAGATCAAAACATTTCAGAAGGTTCTCTTTATATTGGATATAATAAGATTAAAGGTAATTAATTGAAATCACATATTCAAACTAATATGGCAATTACTTTATATAGCACTTTACAAAAAAAAACTGACTTTCCTTATATAATGCAGTGAATTTACGACTTTTACAGTAAAAAAATAGGTTTTTCTTATAGTAGATACTTATATTAATTCCAAGATATTGAATGTTCGTCAATGAGTCGTCATTTTCATTGATTTAGCGTCATTTATATCCATTTGGCAAACTTTTCCTTATTTTGTCAGCATTTTAAAAAGTCGCCAAGTTGGCGACATTCCGCCAAATTCGTCGCCAAAATCTCGCCATGTGTCATAAACGGAGAAATAAGTTATTCTTATAGCAGATAAATAACTATTCGTGTTCAAATACAAAAGTATTACTCAAAATATATTTTCTCAGAAATGGAACGAGCTAGATCCAGGAGAAAGATATCACCAAATTTATAGCATGATGTTACAAATAAAAAGTGAAAAGGTATCTCAACAGTTAATATATTATTTTTAATTTATGGGATTTTTCGATAAATTTATTTTTTAAAATGTGCAATATCTCGAGAACGGTTCATGCTAGCGTTCTAAATTTATGTTAATCATTTTCTAAGGAAAAATTACATAAGAAATGCCTATTTGCGTAACTTTATTAACGGTTTTGATTTTAGACGATTTTTTCAAAATTTCACTCAAAAATTTAAGGGTTCCAAACATTCGATAACGCTTAAAAGCAATATGCTTCCAGTATTCATGGATTGTGATTTTTATACGAAATTTCATTCAAATCGCTCCATTCGTTCATGAGATATCGTCTCCACAGGCTCACTGACACACACACACACACTTTCACACACACACACACTCAATTTCACACACACACACACACACACACACACATACACCACCTCAGAAAAGTTTGATTCGTGATTAGGGATGCCTGAAACGTGCTCCCCCGTCTAAAACTCGAAATCAATTCGACCCCGTCACAAAACTTTCTTTATACATTATGTATATAAGGGGAAGTAATAATATCATCTGTTTTAATATAAACTCTGACTATTAATTTAAAATTTCACATAATTAGAATAAGTGTAGACATTAAGCCATAACAAGATCTAAATATGGTTTAAACTACAGATAAACGAGGTCTCTATAATTATAGAGAATGATAACTGTAATTAAATTTACCATTAATATTAATTATATTTTTTCGTGTATAAAATTAGAGAAAATGAGACATGCACAAGCAAACAAAAAATAATTTAATTGAAAAGAAATTGCAAAATAAAGAAAATGGATGAGTAATAAATTAAATTTAAATATGGAAGAAATAATCAATTCATGAGAGTGAGACTTATAATTCAAAAGTTAAATAAATTATTATGTATTCTGCAAGATATTATATGAATACATCTACCAACATAGGACTTATGCGTTGCACGTGTATCTGTATTTACGGCATCTATTCAAATCAAATTTTATGTGCTGAAAAATTGTGTACACAAGTTAACAAGATAAAATGTTAATAATTCAATAATACCTTCTGCAAGACTTTCAACGTTAATACTATCAATAGGAACACTTCCATGTTTGAACACATTCAATACTTTCTTAAAAAAATCAGACACATGCAATTTATGTGAAAACATTTGTTTTGATGGAGATTTGTTCCCACCTCAGCAGAGCAAACAGTATCTTTATTTAGCAAACGCTAAGCAAGAAATATATATTCTATGTCTGTTTTCTTTAAGAAAGTATTGAAAGGGTTATTGTCACAAGCAAATTTTTAATTTTGTTATTTGTGTAGATGCAATTTTATTTGCAAGATAATTGAAATTTTCTATTTTTATGATCATATTATTGCATAATATAAATTATGATATTTCCCCAAAACATAATGTCGGTCATGTTTTATATATATAACGATACATTAAAATTTGTTTTGAAACATAATTGTAGTATATTGTATTTACTGATTTACACATTAATATTCGGATAATTAATTGGATTGATAGTTATCTGGCTTTATAGTTAAAAAAACTAGCATTCTTCTATAAATTCTTGTAAATACTATTTTGGGTAATTTGATATTAGTAATTAACGTAAATTGGTATTTAAGATATTTATACGTAATAAATGAAAAATTTGGTAGTAAAATGTAGGTTTTCTAAATGTATTACGAAAAACATAAATTGAAATAATACTCTTTATGACATAAGAAAAGATCTAAATAATAAAAAATATAAATGTATCAAAAAATCAAACTGAGTTGCATATGTTTTGAAAAGGTAAGCCTGCATTTTTGCAGACCGTTACATAGAGTTTTCGGGTTCTTGAATTCTAAAGTATCTTCTCGAAACGTGTAGATTAGTTGAGATTTTCTATACGATTCCAATACTTTCCAATAGGTAAAAATAATAAATTACTTCCTGTCTGTCTGTCTGTGTGTCTGTCTTATACACTATAGGCTCAGCGACAGCGCGACGCAGGCTACGGAATTTGGAGACCCGAGGTGGGAGTGGGAAGGAGACACGTGAAAACAAGATATTTAAGATTTGGATTTTTTTTTTTTTGTTATTTAATGTTTTATGCGATTTCGATATTTTTTTTTAACTTTTCCCCTTTTTTTTCTACCATCTAGCCCTTTCGGGACGGCGGCATTCCGAAACTACTGTGGCCCAAAGGACAAAGCGCTTCGATTCCGAAATGTGCCCAAAAGACGGCTATTTTTTTGCGCTAAGCCTAACTCTCGAAAAAAATTCACTAAAAATCACCCGTTCAACACAGCATTCTACTTTTTTCAGGAAGAAAGGAAATACTTATTTTCTATTTGATGTATATTTTTTATACAAATTATCTTTTATCAAAATATTAAAAATTTTAGTGTATATATGTTTTAGGTACAGATGGATAATTCTTTGACATGTCCTTCCGATTTTTTAAAACTGTACCACATACATGCGTATTCTTAGACAACAAATACTTTTCAAGTACAGGAGAGGTAAAAAATTTATCCAAATACAAAGTATATCATTTTCCTAAAAGTTCACTTAGAAGTTAGAAATGTTTTCACAACGCGTTATCCATACCCACCATCAGAGCTTGATAATCCTGTGTCCTTTCCAGTATACACAAGGAAATTCCATTCATAGCCGCATTCCAATTCTGACTATTTATATATTTTTATTCCATATCTGGACCTTTTCGATGGGGTATATTAACGAAATCACAGTCTTCCTTTCCATGAGAACATAAATAACCTAATCATTTCATTGCCGCACATTCCTTTACCCCTCCCCCACCCACTAAAAAAAAATACTCTCTTATATTCCTCTAATTCAACAACGAAATCAATAAAAGACAAAATCAGAATGAGACCCGGAACTCAATTATAAAATTGTTTATGCTGCGAGAAATGAGCTGCCTGCTTACGCTACAGAACCATGTTTCATCCCTCCAAATGGAGAAATAATTCATTGGATTCTCCTTGTGCCAAGGTCAAACATCTACAAAATACATAATTTGCTTCCACGGGCATTTAACGCCATCTAGTAGACAAATACACTCAAATTAAAACGTTCCACGTAGAAACACCATTACGTGCCAGTCGTCCTTTAGGGTAAAATTTCCTTCGGCCCGAGTGCGTGCAGTTCGTCCTTGAATGCAAGTTCGCAGCTGGCACGTGGGCGTGCCGATCGTCGCGAAAGGGCTAGACGTCGTAGAAGAAAACAAAGTACACGATAGGAAAGAGCAGACAATTGCGAGTAAAATATATGAATTTTAAATCTCAGAGACGAATTTTAATATTTTTTGAAGATTTTAAAACAAAAGTCCCTTTCGGCTAAAAAAAAACGAACTTTCGGTTTTAAATCCTCGCATCTGAAAATGTATCTAAAATTTCGGCTTATAACTTACATTTTTAGAAAGCTCAAACATCAGGCATTCTTACAAGACCAATCTGGTCAAGAAATAATTATAAATAGCAGTCCGATCCTGATTTTAAAGAAGTAATAATTTTAAATTTCCCGACGAATTCTAGCCGAAGTTCCGATTTTTCCTCGACATGCGCGCGCAGAACTGGTGGAGACGCCACTGTGTTTCCATGGAGATAAAAATATATAAAACGAAAGTCATGGAATTTGTGGATCAGGTTAGAAAATTACGTTATATTTGATGGAATTAAGAGCTTATGTGAAAGTGAGCTATTATGGAATTGAACGTTATGGAGATTGTGCATCGGGTTAGACGTTATATTTTAAATGATGGAATTGAGAGCTTAGCATATGGTGATTTAACGACATTAAACTTAACCACACTTTTTTAATCCCACGGGGTTGAGGGCACGGTAGCCCAGTGGTTAGCGCGCGGGAATTGCATTCGGTAGGCCGGGGTTGGATTCCCGCCACTGCCAAAACTGCCGCCGTGTTCACGCTGAGTACGATCACATTAAACATGTTGGTCCGTAAGTCCTTCCGAGAGGTTGGTGTTAGGGTAAGGAGGGTACGGTCCCTGTGGATGTCTCCCCCACTGGGTTCCGTTCTAAATTGGGAAGCACTTCCTGGCCGTCCAAATAGTTAACTTACACATTTCTGGTAGGCGCGCCAGCGAGTTTGTCTCGAGTTGCGACATTTATGCGACAAACCCAGAGAATTTTCAAGGGTAGCGAACAGGCTGGTCGCCGAAGGCGGCTAGTCTTTGAATAAAACACAGTCATTTTAAAGCTTCCATATATACATAATATATATACAGTTTATTACGACAAGGCCATATTTATAATTAAGGGCTTTGAAAATATATATACGTTTATGGCAGTTCTTAACATAAATCGAATGTTTATTAGGCGATGTACGTGTGTAGGTATGTGTGTTGTTGTTGAGACCCAGACCGTCCGACCTACCAGAAAAGTGTAAAGTAACCGTTTGGACGGCCGGGACGTGCCACCCAATTTAGACAGGAATCCAGTGGGGGAGGTATCCACAGGGACCGTGCCCTCCTTCCCCTACCGCCAACCTCTCGGAAGGACTAACGGACCCACATGTTTAACATGATCGTACTCCGCATGAACACGGCGGCAGTTGTGGCATGGTGCAAATTCAGCGCCCAAACCACCGGGCTACCGCGCCCGAAATGTGCCAACAGCACGCGGTGTTTCGAGGTGGGTATGTATGTATGTGAACAACATTATCATTCCGACAAATTAAAATATCCAAATGAATTTTTTGCTTGCTTAATACACTTAGTGTAAATGTAACATAAGAAACACCACTGCTTTGTGAAGTAATATATCAAAATAATGTTAATCAAACACTCACTATAAACAATCATTTTGTTTTCTATCTATATATCTATTATTATATATACTAATTGCCAAGTGTCCGTCTGTCTGTCTGTCTGTCTGTCCGTCTGTCTGTCACGCCTTTTTTAGGCACTTCCCGAATAGATAGAGACTTGCAATTTGGTACACGGCTCGGTCGTTCGATAAAACCCCCTGGAAAAATCGAATTTTTCGAAAACGTTCTATAGAGGGGGTGCCCCACACCAAAACGTTCGAAAAGTGAAATGACGGGAAAGCATGCTTTGCGATGAGATAGAGACTTCAAATTTGGTATATGGGTAAATCACTCGAAAGGAAGAAAGTGTGCAATTTCAGATTTCCAATATTTTCTACTTAAGGGGGGGGGGGGGTGCAGCACACCAAAACGTTCGAAAAGTGAAATGATAGGAGAGCATGCTTTGCGATGAGATAGAGACTTCAAATTTGGTGTATGGATAAATCGTTAGAAAGAAAGAAAGTGTGGAATTTCAGATTTTCAATATTTTCTACTTAAGGGGGTGCCGCACACCAAAACGTTCGAAAAGTGAAATGACGGGAAAGCATGCTTTGCGATGAGATAGAGACTTCAAATTTGGTATATGGGTAAATCACTCGAAAGGAAGAAAGTGTGCAATTTCAGATTTCCAATATTTTCTACTTAAGGGGGGGGGGGGGGCAGCACACCAAAACGTTCGAAAAGTGAAATGATAGGAGAGCATGATTTGCGATGAGATAGAGACTTCAAGTTTGGTGTATGGGTAAATCGTTTGAAACAAAGAACATGTGGAATTTCAGATTTCCAATATTTTCTACTTAAGGGGGTTCTGCACACTAAAATATTCGATTTTCCGAATAAATGTGAAACGCGAATTATTAAAAAATTACAATATTCAGGGGTTGCTTATTGCGAGAACGTTGATTTTCAACGGGTATTCGGCTAGTATATACTAATTGCCAAGTGTCCGTCTGTCTGTCTGTCTGTCACGTTTTTTTCAGACACTTCCAGAATAGATACAGACTTGAAAGTTGATGCACGGCTCGGTCGTTCGATAAAACCCTCTGGAAAAATCGAATTTTTCGAAAACGTTCTATAGAGGGGGTGCCCCACACCAAAACGTTCGAAAAGTGAAAAGATGGGAAAGCATACTTTGCGATGAGATAGAGACTTCAAATTTTGTGTATAGGTAAATCATTCGAAAAGAAGAAAGTGTGCAATTTCAGATTTCCAATATTTTCAACTTAAAGGGGTGCCGCACACCAAAACTTTCGAAAAGTGAAATGAAAGGAAAGCATGCTTTACGATGAGATAGAGACTTCAAATTCGGTGTATGGGTAAACCGTTCGAAAGGAAGAAAATTTGCAATTTCAGATTTTCAATACTTTCTACGTAAGGGGGTGCCGCTCACCAAAACGTTCGAAAAGTGAAATGACAGAAAAGTATGCTTTGCGATGAGATAGAGACTTCAAATTCGGTGTATGGGTAAATCGTTCGAAAAGAAGAAAGTGTGCAATTTCAGATTTCCAATATTTTCTACTTAAAGGGGTGTCGCACACTAAAACGTTCGATTTACCGAATAAATGAGAAAAGACGCCTTTAAAATATGATAGAGGCTCAAAATTCAGTATATTGGCTAATAATTTGACGAAAACGCTCAAGACGAATACAGTTTTTCAAAAATGTTCGTTTAAGGGGGTGCTCCAGAATAAAACGTTCGAAAAGTCAATTGATAAAAAAAACCATGCTTTGGAATGAGATAGATATATCTAATTTGGTGTAAAGATATTTAGTTTGAAAGACCGAAAGTGTACAATTTCAGTTTACCAACATTTTCTACTTTAGGGGATGCCGCACACCAAAATGTTCGATTTTCGGAATAAAGGAGAAACGCTCCTTTAAAAACGTGAAAGAGACTTTATATTTGGTATATGGGTGAATCATCTGATAGAAAACACAAGACGAATAGAGTGTTTCGAAAATGTATAGTTAAGGGGGTGGGAACTCCACACAAAAGCATTCGAAATTTGAAATGCTAGAAAAGCATGCGGCACGATGAGATAGAGACTTCAAATTTGGTGTACGGGTAAAAAGTTAGAAAGGAAGAAAGTGTGTAATTTCAGTCTTCCAACATTTGCTATTGTAGGGGCTGCCGATGTCTCTCCATCTATTCGTTCGAAACGTTTGAAAGTGAATTGATAAAAAACCATGCTTCGAAATGAGATAGAGATATCAAATTTGGTGTAAGGGTAGATAGTTTGAAAGGAAGAAAGTGTGATATTTCAGACTTCCAATATTTGCTATATTAATGGGTGCGCACACTAATATGTTCGATTTTCCGAATAAATGAGGCACGCTTCCTTTTAAATGTGATAGAGGCTTGATATTTGGTATATGGACCAATCATCTGATAAAAAACACAAGACAAAAAGAGGAAGAAATGCGCAAATTTAGTTTCCCAATATTTTCTTCTTTAGGGGGTTCTGCACACCAAAATATTCGATTTGTCGAATAAATGTGAAACGCGAATTATTATAAAATTTACATTATTCAGGGATTGCTTATTGCGAAACCGTTGATTTTCAACGGGTATTCGGCTAGTATATACTAATTGCCAAGTGTCCGTCTGTCCGTCTGTCTGTCTGTCTGTCTGTCTGTCTGTCTGTCACGCTTTTTTCAGGCACTTCCCGAATAGATAGAGACTTACAATTTGGTACACGACTCGGTCGTTCGATAAAACCCCCTGGAAAAATCGAATTTTTCGAAAAAGTTCTACAGAGGGGGTGCCCCACACCAAAACATTCGAAAAGTGAAATGATGGGAAAGCATGCTTTGCGATGAGATAGAGACTTCAAATTCGGTGAATGGGTAAATCATTTGAAAAGAAGAAAGCGTGCAATTTCAGATTTCCAATATTTTCTACTTAAGGGGCTGCCCCACACCAAAACGTCCGAGAAGTGAAATGATAGGAAAGCATACTTTGCGATGAGATAGAGACTTCAAATTTGGTGTATGAGTAAATCATTTGAAATGGAGAAAGTGTGCAATTTCAGATTTCATATATTTTGTACTTAAGGGGGTGCTGCACACCAAAACGTTCAAAAAGTGAAAAGATAGGAAAGTATACTTTGCGATGAGATAGAGACTTCAAATTTGGTGTATGAGTAAACCGTTTGAAAAGGAGAAAGTGTGCAATTTCAGATTTCCAATATTTTCTACTTAAGGGGGTGCTGCACACCAAAACGTTCGAAAAGTGAAATGATAGGAAAGCATGCTTTGCGATAAGATAGATACTTCAAATTTGGTGTATGGGTAAATCGTTTGAAAAGGAGAAAGTGTGCAATTTCAGATTTCCAATATTTTCTACTTAAGGGGGTGCCGCATACCAAAATGTTCGACTTACAGAATGAATGAAAAAACGCCCCTTTAAAATTCAATAGAGGCTTGAAATTTGGTAGATGGGCCAATCATTTGACGGAAACACGCAAGACGAATACAGTTTTTCAAAAATGTTCGTTAATGGTGTGTTCCAGAGTAAAACGTTCGAAAAATGAATTGATAAAAAACTATGCTTCGGTAAGAGATAGAGATATCAAATTTGGTGTAAGGGTAGATAGTTTTAAAGGAAGAACGTTTGAAATTTCAGATTTCCAATATTTGTTACTTTAAGGGGTTCGCATACTAATATGTTCGATTTTCCTAATAAATGAGGGATGATTCCTTTTAAGTGTGATAGGGGCTTGATATTTGGTATATGGGCCAATCGTCTGACAAAACACACAAGACAAACACAGTTTTTCAAAATGTTCATTTATGAATGAGCTTCACAGAGAAAAGTTCCAAAGGTGAAATAATAATATAGAGGTGCCTCGGGATAAGATGTACTTTAATGTGGTGTACGGGTAGATAATTCGAAAGGAAGAAATGCGGAAATTTAGTTTCCCAATATTTTCTTCTTTAGGGAGTTTTGCACGCCAAAATATTCGATTTGTCGAATAAATGTGAAACGCGAATTATTAAAAAATTTACATTATTCAGGGGTTGCTTATTGTGAGCCCGTTGAATTTCAACGGGTATTCGGCTAGTATATACTAATTACCAAGTGTCCGTCTGTCCGTCTGTCTGTCTGTCTGTCTGTCTGTCTGTCTGTCTGTCTGTCTGTCTGTCTGTCTGTCACGCTTTTTTCGGGCACTTCCCGTATAGATAGAGACTTGCAATTTGGTACACGGCTCGGTCTTTCTATAAAACCCCCTGGAAAAATCGAATTTTCTGAAAACGTTCTATAGAGGGGGTGCCCTACACCAAAACGTTCGAAAAGTGAAAAGATGGGAAAGCATACTTTGCGATGAGATAGAGACTTCAAATTTGGTGTATAGGTAAATCATTTGAAAGGAAGAAAGTGTACAATTTCAGATTTCTAATATTTTCTATTTAAGGAGGCGCCACACACCAAAACGTTCGAAAAGTGAAATGATAGGAAAGCATGCTTTGCGATGAGATAGAGACTTAAAATTCGGTGTATGAGTAAATCGTTCGAAAGGAAGAAAGTGTGCAATTTCAGATTTCCAATATTTTCTACTTAAGGGGGTGCCGCACACCAAAACGTTCGAAAAGTGAAATGATGGGAAAGCATGCTTTGCAATGGGATAGAGACTTCAAATTCGGTGTATAAGTAAATCGTTCGAAAAAAAGAAAATGTGCAATATCAGATTTCAAATATTTTCTACTTAAGGTGGTGTCGCACACCAAAACGTTCGATTTACGGAATAAATGAGAAAAGGCGCCTTTAGAATTTGATAGAGGCTTAAAATTTGGTATATGCGTTAATAATTTGACGAAAATACCCAAGACGAATACAGTTTTTTACAAATGTTCGTTTAAGGGGGTGCTCCAGAGTAAAACGTTCGAAAAGTTAATTGATAAAAATAAAGCCATGCATTGGAATAAGATAGAGATATCAAATTTGGTGTAAAGGTAGATAGTTTGAAAATAAGAAAGTGTACAATTTCAGTTTACCAATATTTTCTACTTTCGAGGGTGCCGCACACCAAAATGTTCGATTTTCGGAAAAAAGGAGAAACGCTCATTTTAAAAAGTGATAGAGGCTTTATTTGGTATATGGGCGAATCATCTCATAGAAATCACAAAAAGAATAGAGTTTTTCAAAGATGTATAGTTAAGGGGGTGGGAACTCCACACAAAAGCATTCGATAGATGAAATGCTAGTAAAGCATGCTTCACTATGAGATAGAGACTTCAAATTTTGGTGTACGGGTAAAAAGTTGGAAAGGAAGAAAGTGTGCAATTTCAGTCTTCCAACATTTGCAATTGTAGGGGGTGTCGCTCACTAAAATGTTCGATTTTCTGAACAAATGAAAAACGCCTCCTTTACAATGTCATAGAAGCTTGAAATTTAGTATATAGGCTAACCATTTGACAAAAAATTCAAACATAAATACAGCTTGACAAAAATGTTCATTAACGGGGTGCTGCACAGAAAAACTTTGGAAAGGTGATGTGATTGAAAAAAACATGCTTCTCGATAGGATAGAGACTTCAAATTTGGTGTACGGGTAGATAGTTTGAAAGGAAGAAAGCGTGAAATTTCAGATTTCCAATATTTGCTACATTACATGGAGCCGCACACTAATATGTTCGATTTTTCGAATAAATGAGGCAAGCTTCTTTTTAAATGTGATAGAGGCTTGATATTCGGTATATGAGCCAATCACCTGATAAAAAACCCAAGACAAAGAAAGTTTTTCAAAAATGTTCATTTATGGGTGTGCTTCACAGAAAAAAGTTCCAAAGGAGAAATACTAATATAGGGGTGCTTCGGGATGAGATAGACTTTAATGTGGAATACGGGTAAATAATTCGAAAGGAAAAAATGCGGAAATTTAGTTTCCCTATATTTTCTTCTTTAGGGGGTTCTGCACATCAAAATATTCGATTAGTCGAATAAATGGGAAAGCGAATTATTAAAAAATTTACATTATTCAGGGTTTGCTTATTGCGAGACCGCTGATTTTCAACGGGTATTCGGCTAGTATATACTAATTGTCAAGTGTCCGTCTGTCCGTCTGTCTGTCCGTCTGTCTATCTGTCTGTCACGCGTTTTTCATGCACTTCCCGAATAGATAGAGACTTGCAATTTGGTACACGGCTCAGTTGTACGATAAAACCCCCTGGAAAAATCGAATTTTTCGAAACCTTTCTCTAGAGGGGGTGCCCCACGCCAAAATGTTCGAAAAGTGAAATGATGGGAAAGCATGCTTTGCAATGAGATAGAAACTTCAAACTTAGTGTATAGGTAAATCGTTCAAAGGGAATAAAGTGTGCAATTTCAGATTTCCAATATTTTCATTTTAAGGGGGTGCAGCGCACCAAAACGTTCGAAAAGTAAAATGATACTAAAGCATGCTTTGCGATGATATAGAGACTTTAAATTTAGTGTATGTGTAAATTGCTTGAAGGAAAGAAAGTGTGCAATTTCAGATTTCCAATATTTTCTAATTAAGGGGGTGTCGCACACCAAAACGTTCGAGAAGTAAAATGATAGGAAAGTATGCTTTGCGATGAGATAGAGACTTCAAATTTGGTGTATGGGTAAATCGTTCGAAAGGAAGAAAGGGGGCAATTTCATTTTTTACTTAAGGGGGTCCCGCACACCAAAATGTTCGATTTACCGAATAAATGAGAAAAGGCCAATTTAAAATTTGATAGAGGATTGATATTTGGTATATGGGCTAATCATTTGACGAAAACACCCTAGACGAATATAGTTTTTCAAAAATGTTCGTTTAAGGGGATGATCCAGAGCAAAACGTTCGAAAAGTGAATTGATATAAAACCATGCTTCGAAATGAGATAGAGATATCAAATTTGGTGTAAGTGTAGATAGTTTGAAAGGAAGGAAGTGAACAATTTCATTTTACCAATATTTTCTACTTTAGGGGGTGCCGCACACCAAAATGTTCGATTTTCGGTATAAAGGAGAAACGCCTCTTTTAAAAAGTGATAGAGGCTTGATATTTGGTATATGGGCGAATCATCTGATAGAAATTACAAAAAGAATAGAGTTTTTAAAAAATGTATAGTTAAGGGGGTGGGTACTCCACACAAAAACATTCGAAAGATGAAATTCTAGAAAAACATGCTTCACGACGAGATAGATACTTCAAATTTGGTGTACGGGTAAAAAGTTGGAAAGGAAAAAGTGTGCAAGTTCAGTTTTCCAACATTTGCTATTATAGGGGGTTGTCGCTCACTAAAATGTTCGATTTGCCGAGCAAATGAAAACACCTCCTTTACAATGTGATAGAGGCTTGAAATTTAGTATATGGGCTAACCATTTGACAAAAAATCCAAACATAAATACAGTTTGACAAAAATGTTCATTAACGGGGTGCTGCACAGAAAAACGTTCGAAAGGTGATGTGATAGAAAAAAACATGCTTCTCGATAGGATAGAGACTTCAAATTTGGTGTACGGGTAGATAGTTTGAAAGGAAGAACGCGTGAAGTTTCAGATTTCCATTATTTGCCACTTTAAGGGGTGCTGCACATTAATATGTTCGATTTTCCGAGTAAATGAGGCACGTTTTAATTTAAATGTGATAGAGGCTTGATATTTGGTATATGGGCCAATCATGTGATAAAAACCCCAAGACAAAGAGAGTTTTTTAAAATTGTTCATTTATGGGTGTGCTTGACAGAAAAAAATTCCAAAGGAGAAATAATAATATAGTGGTGCCTCGGGATGAGATAGACTTTAATGTGGTGTACAGGTAAATAATTCGAAAGGCAGAAATGCGCAAATTTAGTTTCCCAATATTTTCTTTTTTAGGGGGTTCTGCACACCAAAATATTCGATTTGTTGAATAAATGTGAAACGCGAATTATTAAAAATTTACATTATTTAGGGGTTGCTTATTGCGAGATCGTTGATTTTCAACGAGTATTCGGCTAGTTTAATAATAATTGCATACTGAAAATTTCAAACACAGAGTTGTACCAATTACGAAGTAGTGTACATTTTTTAAAATGATTTATATAATAAATAGATAAAATCCAAATTATGTGATTAGCACACGTATATTCCTACTTACCCGTATTATTGTTTTAATTTTTTCTCTTTTGTTATTGATTTTCATTATTTAATTTTTACTTCATAATTAATTGTTTTTATTGACATTATTTATTCTCATATACATGAACGTGTAGACGGTTTATCTTGGCATATTGGAAGTGTATTGGTTGCATAGATCATTGGTAGATTCATAGATAGATAGATTGGTTGCATATCATAAAAAATTTCACAGAAAATAATAATTTGTTAAATATAGATGTGCATATTTTATCTTTTTCTTAAATATTTTGTATTTTACGCGTCATCATGTGAAAAAAAGTCACTCCCATGTGTTTCATTTTTATGGAAATCTTTTTAATGGTTACCTCAGAAAATCATCAACTGTAAATTTCATAAAAATCCGATTCAGATGTAAAAATTTACAATATCAATATTGGATAATTATGTTCATTCGCAACTTTTTATTTTGTTTTTTATGCAAGCATGCTTAAAAACTAAATTATATAAAAAGGAAAATATATACTATATATTAGAGTAAGAAACGGGGACCATATTCTATTCGTAACTAAGTATTTTTTAAAAAATAATTTACTTAATTTTGTAAAAATTCCAGAAAGCACTATCGTTTCTCAACAGCAATCACACCTGAAAAGCATTCAAATGGTATTACAAAATGAAAAATATATACGAAGAAAACGGGAATTTGGGACTCTGGCGCTGAATGTAATCGAAAGAGAACTCTTGCAAGTCTTTCAGGCATCACATTCTTCTTTCATTTTTGTATATACTAGCAAGCAATTTTAAGTCGAACTGGCCATAACATGAAGAAAGGAGAAAAATGCAACTTTTCGCTCCGCTTTTTTCATTTCTACATTATTCAGTACACAGTGTTTTGCTTTCTTTCTTGACGTAGAAGGAGATAAAATGCAAATTCTTTCTGAAATTTAGTCAGGCTGAGCAACATTTTTACCATACATTTCAATATTTTCTTATGTTTAAAAAATATATGGAAATATTGAAGATAGATGTGAAAGCTTTTTCGCAGTATATTAAAAATACTTGTAATATAAAGTATGGAAAATAAAGTTCGTTTATTTCGCTTACGCTAAAATTTAATCTCTTTGCAGTTTCTATTGCACAGACTGTTTGTAATAAAGACACGTACAAAGTTACGCAAGAAAAATATTTTTTTCTGAAGAAATATAGTAAAATTTGCTGACAAAACCAACATCGCAAGTTAAGAATATTTCGAAATGTTTCGAATTGTACTTATTTTCATAGGTACCTAACATTTTTTTTAATTCGTAGTTCATCACAAGGATGCATATTGTTTAAAATGTGTAAACATTTAGCATCTTCTTTTCTGTAATAATTAGCATCTGATTTTCTAGCATCTGTGAATTTTATATGTATTTTATATTAGAGTTTATATAATAGCTTTAACACATTTCTACCTTCATCACACTTCGATATTATTTATTCTGCTTATTATTTTAAATAAGTTGTTTAGTTATCTTTAGGGAGGAAATAATTATTTTTATAAATTCTTATTTTTATAGATTCATTAAGAAAATTAGGAAATATGTTTCTCAAGGATAAATATTTCTAATTAACAATTATACAACCAATGCTTCTATTACCATAATAACATTCACTGCAATTATGTACTAATCCCAACATTCTTTTTGGGACAAAAACAGATTTGATGCAGAAACAAATCAAATAATATTAATGTTGTGAAAATATAGAACCCAATTATGTGGTACTCAAATTCAAATCACTAAATATTTAAATAACCATTAGGTGGAGAAATTTCTAGTTATTTTAAACGCATGTTATCATTAACGTTTATTAATCAATTGCCTTTTGTTTTTCAAAACCCACAGCGTTTTTTCTGCATCTTTAAATTTATCGGGAGGTAATTAGTTACTCATATTTCTAATATAAGTAATTTATTTGTTATACTTAATGGATATTTACACCATTGTGGAGATTGCATAATTTTAGTATTTTTACTTTCAGGCGAGGCATCGAAGTACGATACTAGACACATATTGAATAATAATCGAATTATGATTTACCTCACAATACATCAGATTTACCTGACAATAAATAGTAAAAGTTAATTTTCTTGGTGCATTACCAGACTTTGCTCATTATAAACGAACCGAGCTACGAAAAGAACGATTATAAGGAACCGAGCTGCGGAATAAGTAATACTAATTCCCACTTTGTAAGCAATATTTAAAAATATATAATTTTTCCGACAAATGTATATTGATATACACTCTAGTACCAAAAGTCATGAGATACCTCTTTAATATTCTTTTGGGCCTCCAGCTCGGAGAATTGCAGCAACTCGACGTGGCATGGACTCAACTAGTCGGCAGAAGTCTCCAGAAGAAATGTTCAGCCATGCTGACTCGATAGAAGCCCATAATTAAGTTTGGTTATGGTAGATGCTGTAATTTGGGCACGAATGGCTCTTTCGATCATATCCCAGATATGCTCAAAGGGGTTCATGTTTGGCTATCTATGTGCCCAAATGATGTGCTAGAATTATCTAGAATGATCCTCAAACTAATCGCAAGCGATATGGGCCCGGTAACATGGTGCATTATCATCCTGGACCATCCCATCTTTATTGGAGTACGTGAAGTCCATAAACGACTGCAAATGTGTAAAGGCGCGGAATGTGACCTCCTTAGTTTTGGAATTTGGAAGACACCAGCACCAGTACCAACACAAACCCGTGATAGAAAAGGCAGCAAGTAACCACTTAGGTTTACCCTCCAGTCCGGAGAAGTAAATCTCCCAGATGACCTGCCCGAAAACACAGAAAAACCATAACATAAAAAATCTGATGTGGGCAGCACATGACTTTCCCTGCAGACGTTTATATTCACGTTATCTTTATTTAATTAAATTTATTTCACTTTAAATTCAATTTTCGTTCTCATTCGGTAACCGGACTTATTATCAAAGGTGGCGTAGAGAAAACACGAAAAACTAAAATATCTAGAGAACGGATAGTCCTAGTGTAATGGGGTTGATCTTATTCTTTTCGTCGTTAAAAATTACGTATTAAACGAGCATTTAATGGATATATTTGAGTATACCTAATTCTTTAGCTTAGATTTTGATCATTTTTGCGGGCCATTTTGAAAAAAAAGGCAGGTTATTTTTTTCGAATCGTACCAAAATCTAATCAGCACCATAAAAACCCACAAGTGACTCATCTACCAAATTTTGTGAAATTCGGTCCATTAGTTTTTCAGTTACAGTTTATAAAAGCTTTTGCGGGCCATTCCGCAAAAAAAGGCGGGTTCTTTTATCCCGAATCGTACCCAAAACTAATCAGCACCAGAGTCGCCCACAAGTGACTTACCTACCAAATTTTATGAAATTCGGTCAATTACTTTTTTAGTTAGAGCGGATCCAAAACTGCACAGACAGACAGACACACAGACAGACAGACACACAGGCAGACACAAAGACACACACACAGACGTCACGCTAAAAATAGTTTTTTCCCATTCTAGAGGTCTCGAAACGTGTAGATCCGTCGAAAACTCGAGTTGCGATTTTCGGCTTGATTCCAATACTTTCCCTATACATTACCATGTATTGCAGGGAGAGTAAAACATCTGATGTGGGCAGCACATGACTTTCCCTGCAAACTTATATCCACGTTCTATTTATTTCAATTAAATTTAATTCACTTTTAATTCAATTGTCGTTCTCATTTGATAACTGGACTTATTTTCAAAGGTGGCGTGGTAAAAATACGAAAAAAACTAATATATCTCGAGAACGGCTAGTCCTAGTGTAATGGGGTTGGTCTTATTCTTTTCTTAGTTAAAAATTACGCATTAAACAAGCATTTAATGGATATATTTGAGCATGCGTAGCTTTTTAGTTTAGATTTTAACAATTTTTGCGGGCCATTCTGCAAAAAAAGGCAGGTTATTTTTTTCTGAATCGTACCAAAATCTAATCAGCACCAGGGTGACCTATACGTGACTCAGCTACCAAATTTTGTGATATTCGGTCCATTAGTTTTTCAGCTAGATGGGATACAAGCTTTTGCGGGCCATTTTGCAAAAAAAGGCGGTTTCTTTTATTCCGCATCGTACCCAAAACCAATCAGCACCAGCCTCGCCCACAAGTGACTTACCTACAAAATTTTGTGAAATTCGGTCCATTAGTTTTTTAGTTAGAGTGGATACAAAATCTGCACAGACAGACAGACACACAGACACACAGACAGACAGACACACAGACACACACACAGACACACACACAGACGTCACGTTAAAAATGGTTTTTTCGTATTCTGAAGGTATCGAAACGTGTAGATCCGTCGAAAACTCGTGTTGCGATTTTCGGCATGATTCCAATACTTTCCCTATACATTACCATGCATTGCAGGGAAAGTAAAAATCTGATGTGAGCAGCACATGACTTTCCCTGCAGACTTATATTAACGTTCTCTTTATTTTAATTAAATTTATTTCACTTTTAATTCGATTTTCGTTCTCATTTGGTAACCGGGCTCATTTTCAAAGGTGGCGTAGGGAAAGTAGGATAAACTAAAATATCTCGAGAACGGCTAGTCCTAGTGTAAAGGGGTTGGTCTTATTCTTTTCGTCGTTAAAAATTGCGTATTAAATCATAATTTAATGGATATATTTGAGTATAGCCAGTTCTTTAGTTTAGATTTGGACGATTTTTGCGGGCCATTTTGCAAAAGAAGGCAGGTCTTTTTTTCTCCGAATTGTACCAAAATCTAATCAGCACCAGGGTAACTCACAAGTGACTCATCTACCGAATTTTGTGAAATTCGGTCCATTAGTTTTTAAGTTAGAGTGGATACAAAATCTGCACAGACAGACAGACAGACAGACACACAGACACACAGACACACAGACAGACACACAGACAGACACACAGACACACACACAGACGTCACGCTAAAAATAGTTTTTTCGTATTCTAGAGGTCTCGAAACTTGTAGATACGTCGAAAACTCGAGTTGTGATTTTCGGCATGATTCCAATACTTTCCCTATACATTACCATGTATTGCAGGGAAAGTAAAAAACATTTAAAACCCAAACCCTTACCTTTAAGGAACTTCTTATTCAGCCACATATATTAAATAAAATAAAATCACAGAAAAAAATATATAAACATACAAGAATTTAGAGGTTAAAGAAATAATTTATTAAAGTTATATAGGGAGTTATCAAACACATAAGCTGAATCTTTAACAGCACGCCACTATACTCAGGCGCAATAGACCTTACCCCCCCCCCCCCCCCACAATCAACAATCAAGTGTACTACATTAGAGTGGCAAAAAACTGAGTAATAAATATTTATATAATTATGTGGTATGGTCAAAGACGCTGGGGAAACGAGAACTTGAAGAACTTTTAGAATAGAATTTCTGATATAAATTTTAAGATATAATAAATTTTTCTTCATTTAATATTTAAAATAACAAATATAATAAATTTTGCGAGCCAGCATTTGATGCATTTGAAGTTAGGCTTACCATTTGACTCAGTCAACAGCTGGACGTAGAATACACTCGGAGAAAACCGGAGAGCGAGATTTAGTGTAATAGCTTACCTTGAGACACGATGTTATAAAAAACGGAGCAAAGAGCGGGGCAAAAACCTTCCCGAGAAGTAGAAATGGGTCTTTCGGAGAAGTAGAAAGGGGTCCGAGGTTCTGGCGAAATTATCGCCCTGCGAAGTTGAAGACTCGGTACACCAGAGGTGCTCACACAGATGACACTTGGTCCGAGTAGAATTCAGTCTCGGCAGAGAAGCATCTCCACTTTTCAAAAGATAGAACACGGTAGACCGACCCGACAAGACCACGGGGCAATGTTACAGGGAGCGTCGTTGTCACTCTTCGATCCGGAGGGCCTCGGATCATCCGACTTCAGGTGGGTTACATTTCCCCAGACAGCTAGCTCTCACTTATGGACCTCAAGGAACCGACCTTGTGGCCAAGTTCCCAGGGCCCGTCGTGAACATCGAAAATATCAGGGCCGAAGCCCGGACTGCCGTAGAGTAGTCTGGCAATCAAATGTGGAAATGCGTAAGGAAAAACTGTGTGTAGAGTTTTTATGTCCTCCTCGCGGACGCAGAGAGAGCTGGTCATTTGAATCAAACTGCCAAATTTCTTCTCACGCCATCAATACCAGTTGCCCCCAAGTCGCGCCAGCCGTCGCGACCCAAAACCACAGAGATGAACCTCTACACATTCTTCACTGCAGAAACATATACATCGCATACAAAACTAAACTTGGCACTTCCTTTTCGCCAGTCAAAATGACCTCGAACTCAACGGAAGAAAATGAACTCCGAATGCTCGTACGTTCGCAATAATACTTTTAGAAATGGATTCAGGTTGTGGCTTAAATAATTAAATGTTTCTAAAACATATCAATTATACAAATGGATGACACGAGTGTTTTCCGAGCAAAATTAAATAATTTAAAATCTTTAAATAAATTAGATGACTTGAGATATATTATGCGTTTAAACACTTTATACAAAAGTAATGCGGGATTTCGAATCCCGACATTACAAATGGTCGCCAAGCAGTTGGTCATAGCGTTTTTCTGTCAATGATCTGTTCAATTTGACCAGAGGATTCAATGTATGCCAAGTAAGCACTCCCCTACACTGTTATGGAACGCCACCAGCTTGCTCAGTGCCTTGTTGACAAGTTGGATCAATAGCCTCATGGGGTTTGCGCCACACCCGAACTCTACCATCAGCTTGTACCAACTGGTACCATGACTCATTGGATCACGATACCTTCTTCCAGTCATCTAGGACCCATTGAATGTGTTCGCGAGCCTAAGAGATGCGCTGAAGCCGATGATGCGCTGTGAGTTAAGGCACTCGAGTCGGTCTTCTGCTGCCATATCCCATCAACACCAATGTCGCTTCGCAAACCTCACATATATGCTTCTAATACGTCCATCATTGAATGTAGTAGTCAGTTGACGCAGTGTCGTTCGTGTGTTATCAAGGACGCTTTTGCTCAGCCGTCGCTGGTCCGGATCATTCAGAAGACGTTTCCGCCCACTGTGATGCCCCTTGTGGGAGGTAATGCATTCCACATGAGTTACTCTCCATATGCCTTTAACACTGTCGAGGGAGAAATCTTCAAAATCTCAACAGCTTCTGACATTGTATGCCCCACGCTTCGAGCTCCAACTATCATTCCACTTTCAAACTCGGTTAATTCCTGTCGGGAAGCCATTATCACGTTATTTAACATTTCACAAAACATGTAAGAGTCCAACAGACAACACTGGCAACTATCTGACCCTTTATACCCTTTTAACGCGATGCAAATGCCATTTGTATATTTGCATACTGCTATTCCATGAATTTTGGCACTTGAGTGTATATTGATATATAAATATCAACAACATTTTATTTACATAGTGGCATCTGGAAGGATTATTTTGAGAAGTGCTTTATTTCGCAATTACTTTAAACGAAAATTATATAAAAACATTTGACTTATATAGCTAGAAAACGTACAGTGACTTGCTTAGGATTTAAAACAGGGTTTAATTGTATTAAACCATCCCATTATTAAATATAGATGTCCAATGCAATGGAGTAGTATGCTCGATGTAAATTTTCAATTTTTGGAAACAATCTATGTATTTAAAACACATACTTGTCGATATATTGAGAATCTATCGAACTAATTATTAAAATCACTTTATTACTTGAAAACTGATGCTATATACATGATCAGAGTGTATATAATTTACCACTCGAACCTCCTGATTTTTACACGGAGTGGTAAAGAAATTTACTAAATTATTTAATTATTATGCAATGCATCCAACATGTGGTTAGTTTCTGTTGCATGGTCGATATAGTATCAATTATGAAGCAGAATATCTCCCGTGTGGAGATGTCTTGAATCAATTTTATATTTTTACCAAACAAAATTATTTTGGGATAGAATTTTACATTTTGCTCATCTACCATCTGTATTTAAATCATAAGCCTTTTTTCAATTAATTTCTGAGAATCTATCGAACCATTTTCAATATTTTTCCCTTTGCTTAACGGTTGAAACTCTGTGAAAGAGTAAAAGGTCAATAAAATATACTTTTCTGAGGTATACGAACAGAAACCGCTTGACGGTATGGCAGGTTATTGATTTCCACTATCTGCCGTCTTTCGCAAAGAGTCATTTAGAATAAAATCGTAAAATGGAAGGTTCTTCACCAGCAGAATTTACAGAATTTGGGCCTTAAGTAACATTGAACACCAAGTTAATTACAATCATATTATATTTTATTTCTAAGGTCAAGCACTTTCGAGTGTATTAGGTGTTCTGCGATTCCCACGAATATAACGTATATTCACTTGATCCTCCAAAAGGAGATATACCTTATCTATGCTTACGCTCAGAAATCGTTTTGAGGGCTCCACAGTATTACATTTTGTTATTGAATTTTACTGACCAATTTCCTTCTACAATGAGTTATTTAGAAGACTGAACATTAGGAGATCGTAGATTTTAATCTTAAGAGCATTTTATTATATGGGATGTGCTGTGACTTCCTGGTTATTAAGCCTGTATAGTAAATGTCCAAAATACCACAAGAAGATATAACATTCCAATTTAAATATCCTTAATTTTTTTCCTATATTATTTTACACTGTAATTTTTACTGTGAATGTTTCTTCAAAGGGTTTCACTAGTATAAAATTATATTTGCGGAAATTATGCATTCATCGATGATTTTCTACTTTCCTTATATACAATAATGCATAAGGAAAGTATTGTGAAGGTGTCGAAAATTCGATTTCTAGTTTGCGACAGGAGAGCCCGTTTCAAGCATCCCTGATCACGAATCGAACATTTTTGAAGTGATGTGTGTGTGTGTGTGTGTGTGTGTGTGTGTGTGTTGTGTGTGTGTGTGTTGTGTGTGTGTCAGTGAGTCTGTGGAGACGATAACTGACGAACGAATGAACCGATTCGAACGAAAGTTGGTACAAAAATTACATTCCGTAAACACTGGAAGCAAATTGTTTTTATCCGCAATCGAATTTTCAGAATCCCCCCCCCGTCCTAAATTTTCGAGTGCAATGTTGAAACAATCAAAACTTCTAATACTAAATATTTGACTACTCGTCAAAAAATCCAAACCTCTAATAAAGTTACGCAAATAGACATTTCTTATGTAATTTTTACTTAGAAAACGATTGACATAAATTTTAGAACGCCTACATGAACCGTTCTCCAGATATTGTACATTTTTCAAAATAATTATCAAAAAGTCATAAATTAAAAAAATATATTTATTTCCTATTGAGAAACATATTCACTTTTCATCTGTAATACTATGCGATAAATTGGATGACTTCATTCTCGTGGATTTAGCTCTTTCCATTCATGAAAAAAGATACTTTGAGTGATACATTTGCATTTGAACGCCAATAGTTATTTATCTGCTGTAAGAATAGCTTATTTCTCTTTCCATAACGCTTGGCGAGATTTTGGAGACGAATCTGATGGAATGTCGCCAACTTGGCGACTTTTTTAATGCTGCTTAGTTAACAATTAACTCGTCAAATGGATAAAAATGACGCTAAATCAATAAAAATGACGACTCGTTGATGAATATTCAATATCTTGGAAAGAATATAAATATCTACTATAAAAATAATCTATTTTTTACAGTTAATGTTGTAAATTCATTTCATTATATAAGGAAAGCCATGTGCTGTCCACATCATAATTTTTATTAATATGAAAGGATTGATTGTCATATGTATTTGTTTCAACGATCGAATAAAATATTGTTGTTTGAGCTTCCAGTTGGAAAAAAATGAAAACGCTATAATTTTCTTCCTGGTTGCTAAAGAACCGCATTTTGTGGAAAAAATCTGGAATAAGTCATTTTTACGTCCTATATAAATTATTCTTAGAGTAGCAATAAGTGGTATCTCTCCTCTAAGGATTTATCCCTTTTCCAATTTTCGTAGCTGTAGATTTCTTAAATTTTCTGCTTCGCTACCAAGAGACATGCACGCATGCACTTTCTTTCACTATGTTAGATTACTATGTACTAAATTTTAGTTCGTGACACAACACAATCCATCATAAAAATGCACACAACCAAATACACCAGTTATTTTTCATAAAGTCTCATTAGCTATTTCGCATATTGCCACGGAATGTAACCCACTTAAATCCTCGTATCACACTCTACATAAGTTATAATTATTAATTATTTCAACATAGTTAATTAAGCGCTATTTTTCTCCTCATAAATCATGGGATATAGGAGATTTTAAGCCTCGAAGTCTTAGTGTTAAAAGACACGTCTCCTAATAAAAGTCGAAATGGTCACTCTAGGGACCAACATGTGTCTCCGTAAAATCTTACAAAAATATTATCTGACAAAATGTGACACACCTGATGTGGCTCAAATCATTTGATGTTGGATAAAACTTGTCTGAAACTTTCACAATTGGAATTCTTGTTATACCTGATAGGGATTTGCATGCAATAATGAAATTATACCTAGCTTTCACTTCGTTAAAATGATACATAATAATGAAAAGAAAATTTGTATAAAACTATAATTGATAAAAACAAATATAGCGTGCAGATAATTGCCATCATCCGCAAATTCATGATGAAATCAGTTTATGATAAAAAATAGTGGAGATATGATAAGGAAGTTAAGCAAACAATCGACTAACTTGATATATAAAAGTTGCGATTTCCAAGATCTATTTAACACTTTCAATTTGGCGGATCTTTACGATATTATTACCGGCTTGCATAGTCTATATAAAATGCAAAAAATTGTGCCATTACAAAAGTTTAAAAATGTATTGGATATAGTATTGTATGAAAATATCTTATTTAATGGTATAAATTTTTTCAGACAAATTAAAGGTGTACCTATGGGAGGTGGATGCTCATCATTATTAGCAAATCTTTACCTCCATCATTAGAAAAAGGTGCTCACATATTAAATGAGATACCACACTTTAGATTTGTCGATGACATCCTTATTGCACAACAACAAACCAATATCAACTTTGATTTCACTTTCTATCCTACGAATTTAACTTTGTTTGAAACTCCTAATAATAAGACAAAAGAAATAAACTATCTGGATATAAGTATTCATTTTTCAAATGAAAATACTACGTATACGAAGATATAAGACAAAAGACGCCAATTCAAGATCAATATACATTATATAATAAATTGGAATTCTTATTTGAGTCACATGATTTTTCGTAATATTGTACGGAATCATTTCATACATAATGCACGTATGCATACCTATAGTGCAGATCGTATCAACAGTGATACAGTTTTTATCAAGGAGGCTATAGTACAGCTCTATCCTCTTGAATTCCTACGTCATTGTTACAATACTCTGTATAATAAATTTGACAATGCTTTTAAAAGGGATTTTGGCAACATCTTCGATTCAAGTTATAAATGGTAACGTTACTGATAACTGAATTTTAATTTCATGCGAATCATTTATTGAGCGGTGTTGTAAGAGGTGTGACGAAAGAGGAATCGGTGTTTTTTTTTCAAAAAGGTCATCTTTTCGATTTCGAATAATTTATATTATTGGATTCATCTCTATCGATTCCATTTTCTTGTTGTGTGTTCGTCTTCTGTTTCGACGTTGTTCTGGAATATGACCACAGGTAATATATGGCTCTGGGAGTGTTACCATTGGAGTAAAATTCCACTCTTAACCTGGAACTAGGGGTCACAATCCCCCTAGGCCTTTTATGTATTCCCAGTTGGTCTTTTTTCCTCACCTTTCTGATACTTGTCTCGTAGCTTTTGCTTAGCTATATATATATATATATATATATATGTGTGTGTGTGTGTGTGTGTGGATGAAATATTAATTAACTACATTAGTAGTCATGCAATCTGTAAAGAACTATTCAAAAATTATTCAAACCATCTATATTTGCCCAGAATAGCGACGCCCTAGCCATTGGTCTATTTCGAGAGCACTATATTTTGCACCATTTTAATTCAATTGATCAGGTATTTGTTTGTTTATCAGTTTGATTTATATCTCCTGGTAGCCAGTCCTGGGCCGGTCGTAGTAATGCACTCGATTTCGGGGAAATATCGTGAATCGGAACAACTTGTAATACTATATTTGGTATGTCACTGTGTTTGAAGGTATGTGTTCCATGTTGAAACTTAAATCCCCAGCATGTCCTGGGTCTACCATAGGAGTGCACTCGTTTTCAAGGAATGACTCGAGAACCGGAGCAGCTAGACAGTTCAAATTTTGTATGTCATTTATATATTTAAATTACATATTTCTTTTAAAAAATGCATCTGTCATATATTTAAGTTATATATTATATACAAATATTAAAGTTGTATATTTTAAAATACTACGTTTTTTTTACTTGTTGACTTTTATTTCAGATATAAATGCCATCATGATTTTTTGGTATTTTGTTCCTTATATCAGTTTATTCTTTTTAACATGTGTAATACTTCATATGCATAAAATACCCAGACTGTCTGACATACACGAATATGTCGGGTATATGTTTGGACGACCTTGGAGAGAAACACCCAATGTAGACATTCTCCCACTGGGGTTCTTGTCTTTCTTTGGTGTGTTTCTTTGGGTGTTTCTAACTTTGGGGCCGACTTTTGGACCTACATATTTATAATGTTCATACTTCGTATATGCACGTGGACAGTTTTGAGCGACATAGAGAATCGAGCACGGTCATTTCGCGTACATTCATGTCGTCGCATTCAATAAGCTATCCCAGACCTACTCGTGGTAGTTGAACACGTAGAAACTATGTACCTTGCACATCAAAGTTATAGGCCCATTCAGTCTGTAGGCGTATGTGTTCGCTCGCTATGATAAAAAGATCCGACCAGGACTCCTACCACAGATTTTCTTCGGACTATTTTATGTGCTATCCATTGGACTATGCTACTGCTGGGATGGTCTGTAGTTTTAAAAGATTACCCTAAAATTGTGCCCACTGATTATATTGATGCATTTGTTAATCATATAATTAAGTAATTCTACCAATCACTTCCAGCTGAAACTGCAGCTAAGGAATAAATTTTTTATATCTTTGATAAAAAAAATTCCAAATGTAGTAGTATCAGCCGGTTTCGAAGGCAAAAACAGCTTTCTTCGTCAGAACACACAAGAACCTGGACTTTTACTTGTCAAATGTAGGTTGATTGCTAATGCAAGATAATCAAATGTAGCAGAAGAAGGGAAATGGTGTTGTTGTTGCTGTTGTTGAGACCCAGGCCGTCCGGCCTACCAAAAAGGTGTAAGGTAACTGTTTGGACGGCCCGGAAGTGCCACCCAATTTAGACCGGAACCCAGTGGGGGAGGCATCCACCGGGACCGTACCCTTCTTCCCCTACCACCAACCTCTCGGAAGGACTTACGGTCCCACATGTTTTACGTGATCGTACTCCGCATGAACACGGCGGCAGTTGTGGCAGCGTGCAAATCTAGTGCGCAAACCACCGTGCTACCGCGCCCGAAATGTGCCAACAGTACGCGGTGTTCCCAGGTGGTCACCCACCCTAGTACTTACCGCGCCCGATGCGGCTTGACTTCGGTAATCTAACGAGAACCGGTGTTATCAGCACGGTAGGGCCTTTGGCTTTAGGGAAATTGTGTTGTAAAAGTCGATAGAAGAAAAACGAGGTAAAAGAAAGACAGAAGGAAGATGGGACATTGTGAGTAAACGATACAATACCAAAGATGAAGGTGAACGTACAATAAAGGAATGAAATAACTCGTTCAGTTTTTGGTATTTTACCGTATCATTGATTATATACCATAACATGTCCTTCCTCCTAGGTCTCTTTTACAGCCTTTTTCTTCTCTCGCCATTTGCAACACCCTGTTCCTATTTTGCTCCGCTTTTTTTCTTGCATCAGTTGTCGATCTTCTTTTGACGAATATTGGCTGCAATGCTTATGTGTTTAAGGCAGAAGGATGTAAAAAAACCAACCAGTCGATACTATCAAATTTGGTATTATATTGTTTTTTTAACAAAGTAATTTTAATTTTAATTTTACAGATTTTCAGAATCAAATTTAAATTTGAGACGAAACAACAAAATGCGAGGAAAGATCTTTTGATACCTTTAACGTTAATGTAGACTATTACTTAGCTTTCAAATTTGTTAAATCTACATATGACATATAATGAATATTTTATAACTGAAAAACAAATTAGTCAAATTTTACAAAATGCTGTAGATGAGTCACATATGGGTTAACTTGTGTGGGTAATTCATAAGTGACTTATCTACAGCATTGACTGTTGACGGATTAGATTTGACAAGATTCGAAAAAAAAGAACCTGCTTTTTTTGCAAAATGATCCGTAAAAAGTGTCAAAATATAAAATAAAAGTGTTCAAACTTATTTATTAAATTTTAGTTTTATACGTAATTTTTTATTACGAATATTATAAGACCAATCCAATAACTTTAGAATTAACCGTTATCGAAATATATCCATTTTTTTAGCATTTTTTGCCACTTTGCCTTTCCAATTACGTCCAGTCGCCAAATGAAATCGCCAATTGAATTAAAACTGCAAATGCAATGCCATTTTAAATAATTATCTGTCTAAATTTGTGCATTTAAACACAATTTAATAAATTATGAGAGAAAAAAGAGAAAAATTAATCAGTAAGGTAAGTCATGTGTTGCCAACATATTTTTTTTACTTTATTACTAAGAGTATTGGAACAATAAAATCAATAAATCTAAAGGAAATTTTACTTCGAAATCAGTGCAGTGTATATTGACGTGTGAATGTGAATAAACCAGCGCACCATTAAGCCTAACTCACCAAAAAAACCAAGAACAATTTTGTTGCAAATTTGATTTGAATAATTTGAGTTATGTTCGCAATAATTCGTTTTGGCAGGCTATTCTTCATGTTATGGATTTTAAATTAAATTTACCAGAAAACATTGAAAATGTGGTTTGATTATGACCTCGTTGCTTGAAATAAGTTGTCTTACAAAAAGGAATACTTAAAAGTACGCCATTTTTTACGTTAAAAAAAACTGAATAATGTAGTAAAGAAAAATTTTCCATTCGGGGTTCTTTTCTTCGACGAAGTTTTTTTATTTATTATGTTTCTAATATTTTTAGCATCCAGAAGATACTAAATGACTGCATTTTTTACAATTTGGTTTTGTTTTACGTTGAGTATAATACATGAATTTAAATATTCATTTTTTTCTTAATTCTTACTTGATAATATCTTTAATTTATCATACTATTAATTATAGTGTAATGTATTGTTTTCATGAACGCTTTCGATTTCGTGATTGTAATGCTATTATAGGTTTGAGGACCACCTGAACACGTTTTGACTAATTTTTGAGTCATGCCCGTCTGTCTGACTGTATGTGGTTGATTCCTTGTACGTTGATTCCTTGACCATAGCTGCTACAAATATTAATGGCCTTTTCACGAAACTTTATATCCGAGTTTGTTATAAAAAAACTAGAACTAGATACAGTTATTTTAAATTCAATCTAAAAGTCCGAAATTTATTCGAAATTTTATATTTCATTAAAATGACCTACAATAAGTTTCTTCAGTTTTTTATGACTCAGTGATCACAGAAACAGTTTCAATCAACGTAGTGAAAAATAGCCGCGATATATGTTTATTTGTGACGTCAATAGCCTCCCTCGGAGGACGAGGGACAAGTTAACCACCGTAGAGGTACACTGCCAAAGGTGTATCAATCAAACGTTTTTTCATGTTCTTTAAAATGAATGGTAATATGCTATAATTCTAATCATTTGGATCAATAATGCATATTTTTCTATTATTATGTGTAAAAGAATAAATATCACAAGATACTTAAAAATTGATTCTTATATAAGAAATTTGAGATGAGTCACACTCTTGTTATTTTTGTTCTAAAATGAAGAATATATGCTTTATTTATTTGTATTGTAATTTTAATACATTTTTCGCTTATGCGACATAAACATCTTTAAATTCGAAACAAAATATTATATACATATATTTCACAGTAACGCAAATATGCTTTCAATATTTTATGAAATCATTCTGGTGTTCATTTAAGAAAGTGCATTTTATACAGCTATCAAAATATAAAATGCATTCCCTTATGTACTGGTCATTTTTACAGTTCAATTCACTACAAACACTAAACCATGTAATTTTCTGCAGTAGTATTACTTTTTGTGTCGCATTAATTCTCTCAAACTTCATGATTTAGAAAACTTTAGTACCAAATTCATATATTCTACAACATAAATAAAGATTTATAATTGGAGAAATATTGTTGCTTAAAAATATATTACGACCGCATTTCCTACTATCATTTCACCTAAAATCAATGATAATTTATAAGGTACAGAATTTTCAGAGAAATAAATTTTCACGCATAAGTTCTACCGATTGAAATTCAAAAATGGCAGTATGTAACGTCCACTAATTCTTGCAAGTACATAAATATTATTTACATAATTTTTAGGTTATATCTCGGAATTTAAATTACAATCACATTATGCTTGCAAAAATCATGAGAACTTCAAATACTGTGGATTAAAAATAGAAATATTATTTCCCAATGTCCGTTCGGAACGCTTAGAATAAATAATTATACATCAGTTCTAGTATGATATCCATTAAATTGCTTGGTTGTTTTAGGAATCTTTAAATTTTGAATCTTTAGAATTATGATAGAAGCAAATAGGAATATTCTGTGTTATGGATTTACATATTTTCTCCCAAAAGCAGGGCTGTGACGATTAATTGATTAATCGATTAAACCTCAATCACGATTAAAACTTTGGTCGAATAGTCGAATAGATTAATTTAACTAAAATTCGATTACATTCTTTTTTACTTTTCGAATCCAATTAAATCTGTGAAAAATTTAAGACCCTTTACTCAGCATTTGCTCCACTTTGAAAAACGAATACTATGTTTAAGCGATACTTCTTTAACAGCCCAGTGAATATTTAGTGGCATTGGAGATATAGGCACATACTTTAGATGAAGTTTAGAACTAGATTATATAGACAAGCCTTTTGTTTACGAAACTAGGTAAAGGAAAACATAACCTTCTAAGATTTGTAACATCATATTAAAATATGTACGTAAGTTGGATTTTATCTTTCATTAATTTCTAAATCTTTTTGTTTATTGGATTTTGGTTCCTGACATTCAGCCCAAATATATGGAAATAATATAAAACTGACTTTTTTCATTTATATTTATTTCTAAAAATATTAATTGTTTACACTTTTATAATATTCACATTTTAATATTTTTAACAAAAATATGCATATGCTTAATCAGACGCTATAGTTAATATTTTAAAATGATCGTTTAAAAGTCTAATTAATCGGTCGGTTAATTAACTAATTTTTTCTGGTAATCAGTTAAGCATTTTAAGAAGCTCACCCCTATCCAAAAGTATAAAGTTAAATTGTTCACATAACACTGAAGTACATGGAATTCGACGTAAATTGGAGTATATAAAATTCGACAAATTTATTAACATAAATTTGGAATGATGCTCAGCGAAATAGAATACTTTCGAAAAGAAACTATTTTATATTTTAACCTGAAAATCCCAGCACGCCCATCAATAATCCAACTTATATTCCCTACGATTGCACCTTCTAAACTGCCAGTCAGTATTTAACAGGGGATTTACACAAACAACTGTAGATTTCGGTAGAGAAATCGAGAGATTTGACAGTCGAATCTTATTATCTTAGTTGATGAATTGAAAACATTGCTTATTAAAATGGCTCGAAGGTGATAGCATGCATATTAATGATCGAACTAGTGTTCCCTATCATCCTACCCTGTAAGATACCAGTCGAAATTTAACAGAAACTGGATGGAAACAACAGTGGATTCCGTAGAGAATTCTAGAGATTTGAATGACGACTATCATGCCTTCATTGATCCAGCTTATATCCGATATTACAAATGAAGAAATGCTTTCTTTATGAACTTCCTTAAGAGCTATATTCATAATATGAACGATTTTGATGCGGCATATCCTCTGAAATTGTAAGCGTATTCTCAGAATTTATGAATGACTCCACATTTCTGGATAACTAATATGTTTGTCATCAAGCACATTGTGAATAAGAACAATATGTGGGAAATAGCTCGATAACTATCTTAAAAGATCATTAACAACGTTCAGGCTGCAGTAAAACAGCAATTAAATTTTTCGCAAATTTCACAAAATTGATACTATTTCACAAAACTGATGCTCTAAACATTGACGTATTTCACAATTCAATGTAGCTCATATTACAGAAACTCCTTTAACTGAGCGATGGCTTCCTTTAATTACTCTCAGTAGAAACTTCCAGAAGGGGTTCGTATCTCGTAAATTAATCGTCATTTCGGGAAGGTGTTCATGCATTCCAAATACCGCCAAGAATCGCCAAATAGGCGATAAATTGAAACATCTGGAAATCCTAAACAGATAATCTTGATGTGGCAACCCTATATGTATATCATAGAAATGGCTGCATGTACGGTGTTTATCCCTTCTGGCTCTCAAAAGAGCATCCATTTTTGATGTTCGAAACAATATATAATGTTGGAATACAAATGAGCGGAAGTATGTTTATAATTAAGATCTAGTGACCTAATAATGTAATGGTAGATAGTTTAATGTTAACCTTTTATGATTTTATAATTATGACATTTTATTATTGTATATTGTTGTAAAAAACTTACGGAATTTCCTATTTGTAATTTTTGCCTCCACAATTCCATCTCACCTATGATAAATCATTTCCCGTTTACTAATTATATATATATATATATATATATTTATATATATATATATATATATATATATATATATATATATATATATATATATATATATATATATATATATATATATATATATATATATATATATATATATATATATATATATATATATATATATATATATATATATTTATATATAAATAAAAATTGAAGGATTTTAATCGAAAATTATGTATAAACTACTGCATGTACAAAAAAACCCATCTCTAGCATATCTGTTACAAATGAGTAACTATAAGCCAAGACTAAGGATAAAGATAGAAGGTAACATATCACTACAATGGAAAGGGGGATGAGAAGAATATTAGGATTCAAAAATCACAATTAAAAGTATATAAAAGTAAATAAAAATAAAACTCGGCAAAAATGAGAATAGGCAATAATAATCAGCTCAAGATAAGAGATTAAGAATAGAGAACAATCAATTGAAACTACACAAAAAATGGCGGTTAGTTCGAAATTGCATTTTCATCAGGACAGCCATACAATTCGAATTAAAACCGATAGAATAGCCAGTTTCTGACAATGGCGATAGTATTTAACTATAGACACCATTGGAACTGTCTACTGGCTAGTGGAAGGAGAAAAATAAATCAATTGAATTATACAAAGCTGAAAAACAATACCTCCTCGAACTGTAATATGAAATCACAAGAATAGCACCACGTGTAAGATAAACTAGTGACTGTGCATTTCACCTCACTTCGTCAAAGCGAGTGGGCGAGCATTTCACCTCACTTCGTCAATGCGAGTGGGAATGAATACAATTGAACGATACATAATATGTATGGAGACTTTCGAAAATAGTAAACAGTATAGGACTCAGGACAAACGGAAAATAGTCATTCGAAAATAGTAAACAGTATTAGACTCAGGCCAAGTGGTAAGTGAGGTGATAAGAATGGGTGAATTTTCAAAAATGAGTTATCCAATCAAAGATAAATAATGCATGTGTAAAATTATTACGTGGTATATTTGAAATTATTAATAATATTATTTACAAATACTTCCGGATATAGGTAGTTTTGACAAATGCGTTTAAGATTATTGATGTGGAGAAAGTGAAACTGAGGATCAGAAAGTCGATGTATTCGAAATAGCTGGTTTAAAATGATGTTTCTAAACAATTGAATAGAATTACAAGAATGATATGATAGCAGCTTTATGATAGTGAAGTTGTAAGAATCTCTTTTATCATATAGATTGGTGATTACATGATTATTGAGGGTATCTAAATTTAGGTCTAAAAAATTAACAGTTTGACTAACGCAAGGCTCATTAGGAATTAATTCTAGGTTAGACGGGTAAAAATCAATATTAATGGGATAGGAATCATCAATGATAATACAAATTAAGTCGTCAACATATCTATATATAATATATGAATTAGAGTTAAAATGACATTCATAATAATAAAGATATAAGTTAGCGAGTATACTACTACTACAGCCACCTTGTGGTACACCAGATGTTTGTAAATAAATGTTATCACCTTGGATAATATAATTGTTGTATAACACAAAGTGCAAGAGCATAGGAAAATATTTGACATTAAAAGCATCATGATTGGAAGATATATAGTCATGATAAAGAGAGATAATAACTTTATGTAAATCTTTATTGACAATATTATTAAATAGGTCTTTAAAATCAAAGGTTTGGAAACCAAGAATTTGTGGTAACTTGCTAAGGTGATTAACTAAATCAAAACTATTGTTCAAAATGAAATATCCTGAATTCCTGAATTTAAGAGATTCATTAATTCGATTTAAACAGTTAAGCAAGTACTTACTAGCTGTAGTGGTAAAGGAATTATGTCCACAAGTGACTGTTCTAAAACTGAGAGGTGATTTGTGGAATTTAGGAACCAAAGTAACATAAGGAAATTTAAAAAACTTACAATTAATATTTAATTGTGTATATGATTTTAGCATTTTAGTTTTGATTTGGATAGACTGATTATGAATGGGTTTAAAAATTTGATTATCTTTTAAGTAATTCTGTAACAGAGAAACATAATATTTTTTACAAATGATGGCATAATTATTAGAAGCTTTATCTACATAAGTTATTACAAAATGTTGTTGTAGTTCTTTGATAGCAGATAGGAGTTGTTTATAAGGATACCTAGGCTTCGTTAATTTAGTGTTTATAATAACATTTTTAAGTAGATGTAAGGTCGTATACTTCCATAGATTGAATGCTTCAATAGGAATAGAATGTGAACAAGCAAGTTGATATATGAATTTATCAAAATCAAATGATAGAGACTGAAGAAGTTGTTTAGGGTGATGGCAGAATGGAATGCGAAATTTAGACCCTTTATTCATAATATCCCTAAGTATATCATCCTGAACTATACTGAGATCCCCAGTAATAATGTGACCATGAGTGGAGTTGACAAAAGGGGCAAGATTTTGATTGCTGCATACACATGATGTAAGATCATCGGAGTTTAATGTCCTAGAAACTTCATTGTAATTGTAAATAGTTCTACCAATTGGTAAATTATATTTGAATGATTTTTGTATTTTGATATCATTTACTGGTAACAAGTGCTGATGTTTTGCAAATAAATTATTGAAGTTAAGAGAATTAAGAATAGGGTGTTTAAAAGAAATTACACAGTAAGCTATTTTAGTATGTGGATTTGGTGAATGGAGTAGGTGGTAATTTAAGAAATTTGTACGTGAAAGAAGCAAATCAAAAAATAAATGTTTAAAATGCTCATGAGTTAATTTTAATTTTAAAAAATTAGTATAAACAATACTTAATTTGCTTTTTCTGACTTTATATAACCATGTTCTAACAGGTAGAAAATTGAAAGTTTGAGAATAATTCTATTGTAATTTTAAAATGTCTGCTTTGTAATCAATAGTTTTACTTAAGTTACTTTTTCCTTGGCCACGCTTATATCGCTTTTTACTAGGAGATGATGACTTTGAATAATGAAAAAGATGTTTATATACTGAAGATTTATGAGAATTGTATTCAAAACTATTGTTAACAACATTTTTATTATTATAAATTTGATTTAAGCCATAGGGGAAGAGAGTTTTATATTTTTTAATGTAATAATTTTCAAATACGAATCTATCCGTGAGTGAAATTTTAATATCTAAAATATGAAGGGATACATTTTTAAATCCGTGTGTAGCAAAGTGCTGATATTCAAATTGATTTTTGGTAGGGAGGTCATTAAAGACTTTATGGTCAAATTTTTTAATATGATCCCTGTGGACATTCATTCTCAGATGTAAAGGGTTGCTGGTTTGGCCAATATAGGATAAGTTACAAATAGTACAATTAATTTTGTATATGCAATTAAAAATTTTGCAGAATTTTTGTGAAGTGGAATTATTATTAATTTGTAATGGGTCAGCATAAGGACAAGTTTTGCACCTAAGATTGTTGCATCTATTGAAGGAATATGATTTAGATTGAGAGAAGGTATGGTATTCTTCCAAATCGTCTATAAAGCTTAATTGGTCAATGTTTGTCGATCTATAATTATCCCAATTCATAATAATAATAGACCGGACACTAGGTAATGAAGAAAATTTACATAACGAATTCTAATTAAAATTCCCAATATAAACCCCTTCAAAAACTATTTTGTCAGGTACGAATTTCAAATTTTAACTAATACCATAAGAATTGAATCGAAATTTTGGAGAGTAACAAAACAAGCATAGTAGAAAAGAGATTTTCATACGAAATATTCATAAATAAGCGAAGTGTGGACAAATAATTATATTCATCCGGAATGGAAGATATACAAAACCGTTAATACGTATGTGTCTGACTGAATCCCTACAACTGCTGGCAAAAGAGGCCACATATAGTGGAAATACTTGTCTAGATTAAAATGTAAAAATATATTTATATATTTATATTATATATTTATATATATATATATATATATTTATATATATATATTATATATTTATATATATATATATATATATATATATATATATATATATATATATATATATATATATATATATATATATATTTATATATATATATATATATATATATATATATATATATATATATATATATATATATATATATATATATATATATATATACAGTATTGTGGCAATTAATTGAGAAATGTCATTTTTTTCGTTTTATCACACGTAAGCTTAGGAAGAAGCACTCCAAATTAGCTCAGAGTTCAAATTGCAGTTATTATCAAAGTAGCAGGTATTCATATGCACCTGGTAAGTAGCAGGTGTTCAAATTCCTCCGCCAGGTGGCAGGTGTTCCGCAGTGGTATTTTCTCAGTTGTTGCGGGGCTCATTAGCGTCATGGATATCAGCGCGGAAACACGTGCTAAAGTGATTGCGCTTAAAGAACACACTTCTAAGACGTTCGAGGAAATAGGTAAAATATGTGGAGTGAGTACAGCATGTGTCGGGAGGATCTGGAAGCGGTTTCAGGAAACAGGAAATGCTGGAACCAACCGCTCTGGAAGATGCGGCCGAAAAAGACTCGTGAAGACAAAACTTTACATCGAATGAGTGTTAAAAATCCTCGATTAACCAGTTTTGACCTGTCTAAGTCCATGGTGGCATCTGGTGTTGATATTGCACCTTCAACAGTGCGATACAGGCTGTTAGAACGCGAACGGAGAGCACGTCGACTGTACAAGAAGCAGCTTCTGACGCTTCGCATGAAGAAAAAAAGGTTGGAATGGGCACGAAAATACAAAACATGGACTGAGAAGGACTGGGAGAAAGTTCTCTTTTCTGACAAACACATTTTGTGGTTCAGGGATTTAGATCTATGTTCGTGAGAAGGAGCCAAGGAGAACCTCTCAATCAGCACCACATCAATCAAGCACCCAAGTATCCGCCCAAAAAGATGTTTTGGGGTTGTTTCAGCGTTTTGGGGACAGAATCTCTTGTTCCCGTAGAGGGAATGATGAACAGTGCCAGTTACGAAGTCATTTTGACCCGAAAAGTGCTTCCAACCATGGCTAAACTGTGGCCGAACGGAGATTGCGTTTTCCAACAAGACAGCCCGCCATTTCACACTTCGAAGCGAATCAAAAATTTCTGCTCAAAAAAAATATTACCGTACTGGATTGGCCCGGGAATTCACCAGACTTTAATCCCATAGAAAATTTGTGGGCTATTGTCAAAAAACGGCTTCACAAATTTGACTGTACGACGATGGACAAGCTAATTTCGGCCGTTATTGACATATGGTTCAGAGACGTTGAAATTAAAACTACATGTGCTAGTCTAGTACATTCCATGCCGAAACGTGTCTGTGATGTTATAAAGTCTCGGGGAGGTCATATCATTTATTAGTTTTAAATGTATCCATATAAAACTGAATTTTATAAAAAAACTGCATTTCTCAATTAATTGCCACAATACTGTATATATATGTAGCAAGTTTTAAGCGAACCAACAGTATAACCGTTCTCCAATGCCATTTCATCCTGTTGATTTCCTTAAAACTTGTTACATAAACTTCTGTAAAGCTCTTGCCAAAGACAACGTATATTAAGCAAATTTTAACGAATTGTTGCCATTAGATAAAACGGCAACTATTTATTAACTGTGAGCGTTTCTTCGATGATGTGTGTGTATAGAATGAATCTTAATTAGGAATTATGGAACATCTTTCTCAAACTCTCTTTACAGGCTGGTTGTTTTCCTTTCGAGCCGTTTTCGGCATTCTTGGTTTTTGAATCCTGGGATTCTGTTTTTCCCGGCACACGGTTTTGGAACTGCTTTGAGCTATTACTGTTACTCGGAGTGTTTCTTACGAATAAAAGCACGGTTTAATCAGCAATAGGGGTCACAATCCCCCTAGATATTAATGATCCCTCGTGGGCACTCCTTTTGTCCTTTTACATTCTTTCTTATTTGCATTGTAACTTTAAGTGATTATTTTTGGTATATATTGATGAATGAGAATTAAGTGCTGCATATTGCGCCTTTACTCAATTCATTTCGCTTAGATTCGTAGATTGTCCTTTATTTTATATATATATATAGATTGGAAGATTAATTTCCTCAGCATATGAGAACTTTAAATTTAATATTAATTTCAGTTCTGAAATATAAAATTTAGATTAATTTAACAGAGAAATAAATATTTATTAGTTGCAGAAATCTGTTTGCTATATTAATATGTCTACTAAACTTTTTTGGAGCATCTATTTCTCAGGATTTGCGTTAGATAAAACTTGGGTTATAAACGATATGGGTTTAGAATAATATTCTGGAGGATAGAAAATATTCACTAAAGATTTCCACTTCCAGTTCATTTCCCGTTTCCGGTTCCAAAAGTTCCATTGTCTTTGACACATCTATTTCTCAACTTTGGTTATAGATAAAGATCAGACAATAATTGATATAGATTTAGCATCAAATTTAACTTGGAAACATATAAAAGCTCACACATAAATTTCGTGTAAATATTAAAACAAATATGGTGTGTATTTAATGTCTTCAAAGCATCTGAAGACATAAACACACAACTCGCCTATAAGGAGCGTTCTTAAAATTCGGAAAACAATCCCAATTGAGGTACCAGTCTTCGAACGAAACTCGAAACGAACTCCACTTTGAAATTGTAGATATCGGTTATTTAATGCTGACAAGCACATAATAAGAACGAAACCGGTCTATGGATATCTGCATTTGCAATTGGAGTGTTTTCAATATCTGAAGTCATATTTTCAATAACGACATAATGGAATGTTAAAGTATAAAATATTATACAATTAATTTACATTCCTTCCTGCGATATTCGCTAAATATTTTGTAAATAAAACTATAAGAATAAACACTAAGTAATTTATGTTAACTTATTTTATATCATTTATTTTTCTTCACTATTATTATTTTTTTACTTTAACTTGAAAAGTTAGCATACGTCTCTTTATATTATATTTGCATATTTTTCTGTCTCAGGTGCATTAAATTTACATTTTCCTTTGACATTCTAGTTAAAAAAATCGTCTGCATAATACGAAACAAATAACCAATGTGAGAAAAGTTAAAACATATATTGCCGGCAATGTGTGTACAAATTTATAAACAAATAAAATCATCCATCAAATATTCTGTTTTTGACAGTGGATGTTTTATTCTAACTCATAAGTGACAAAAAAGAGTAATATATTTTCTTTTGTTTTTCCATATGACTGAAACTAAGCGTGGCTTGTGTTATTTATTAATACAGTCATCCTTTCCGACGGAATATGAAATGGATCATAAATAATATATAAAAATTTATCTTTTTAGTTCATTTATTAAACATACAAAAGCAAGAATAGTGTTATTTTTTTTAATAAATGAACGACATTTAACATTATGCAGACAACACATCCATTAGGAAACACAACTTAAATTCCAATAATAAAATAATCTTCGTCAAAATACAGCATACATAACATTTTCAGAAGTCTATTAGTTTCGACTGCAAGTCCTCCTATTTAGGACCAGCAGGAAGTGCAACCACATGTATTGAAGAAAAATCTGTGGTAGAATAGCACTGGTGGCTGAAGGCAGGAGTTAAATTGCCATCGCAACGAAGATAATTGGCAGTAGTAAAAGCCAAGGAGGTAGGAAAACGCCAGACAGGATACGGTGAATGCACGTTAATATCCAAGTAGGAAATAAAAATAATAGTCGAAAATGAATAATACATACATACATACAATTTGATACGTGAGTTCGGCGCATTAGAGGCATATTTCTAAATTATGGATGGAATATGAAATGGATCATAAATAATATAAAAATTTAACTTTTTAATTCTTTTATTAAACATACAAAAACAAGAATAGTGTCATTTTTTTACTAAATGAACGACATTTAACATTATGCAAACAACACATTCATTAGAAAACACAACTTAAATTCCAATAATAAAATAAATATCGTCAAAATGCATCATACATTTCATTTTTGGCAGCTTATTAGTTTCGACTGCAAGTCCTCTTATTTAGGACAAACAAGAAGTGCAACCTCATGTATTGAAGAAAATCTGGGGTAGAATAGCACTGATGGCTGACGGTAGGAGTGAAATTGCCATCGCAACGAAGATAAATGTCAGTAGTAAATTCCAAGCATGTAGGAAAACGCCAGATATGATACTACGAATGCACGTTAATATCCACGTAGGAAATAAATAATAGTCGAAAATGAATATTACATACATACATACAACTTGATACGTGAGTTCGGCGCATTTGAAGCCTATTTCTAAATTTCTTCTATATGACTAAAAACACAATGCACATAAAACGGACATTAGACAAGACAGATAAAGTAGACAGAGGGACACAAATTTAGATAAGCCAGTTCTAAAAACGATCTGTCCAGTGCAGAAAAACAAGATGTATTCCAGAGCAAACAAGGCACTAGTTGGAGTCGGCTAGGTGAAATTTATTAAAGTAGGCCTGGATGACTTTGCAGCCTATCCTTGTCTTAGCAGCAAAACTGACAACAATTCTAGGGATTTTTCTAAAATAATTAAGATCGAAAGAAAAAGGTGAAGTTTAATTCCAGTCTTATTCCAAGAATCTCACCAAATCACTCAAACCTATCTTTTGATCTTACTGAAACACCTAGAGAGGGTGATTTACATTAGTGGGCCCATTGTGTGGTTGGCAATTTAGCTGGTTGACAATGTGCAGGGAGTCACCGCAATGAAATATATGTTTCTATTAATTTGATAAAAATATGTCTTATTTCTTCAAATCTAAAGCAATAGTTGACTGGTCTATTTTGGCAAAGACACTGAAGAGAGACCATAGAATCAGGCAAAATACATATAAGGCGATCCTCCAAGGAGACGGAGCAATTTAAAACGGTATCGATTGCAAAAACACTCTGCATCAAGACTGGAACATGGACAGCTGGAATAAGAAAAAAACGTCATTTAATTCTTCGATAAAATAACTTCGATAAAAGCAATGGATTTGTCAAGGTCAACAGACCTATCGGTAAACATTTTAAAATGAGCATTGTAATCAGAAGAAAAAAGGCTCAGGTTCAATTGCTCCAAAAGAAGAGGGTCATCATCCTTGGTGACACAGCCAGGAATGCTAAAGAAAATAAATAATAAACGAAAGAAAAAACAGATGGTTAAAAGCATAGATAGCAGAGGGATCATGGAATATCGAATAAGCGGACATGCGGTTCTTATACGTCCTGGTGAAGAGAACTGTTTGACGACTTCAAAATAAGATGACACCTAAAATGTGGTATTTGACACATTTAAGGGACATTTTTATATATTATTGATTTTTATTACTGTTGTTTTGTGCTTTTTTAAAGATGTAATGCATTCCGTTAAAATAATAAAACAAAAACAAACAGTAGTTTGTGAAAACTTCGACTTTTATCTTCGAAAGGCACAAGTCAAGAGATGAATGGCAACATAAAACCACATGCTTTCTAGGACGTATAAGTTATATTAACCTTTTGCTTACATGTGGGGCAGAGTCCATCTCAAAAGAAGACCTCCCGAAAAAACAGGTATTTGACATACCATTTCCCAAACAATTCGACCCCCCCCTTTGCTGCCATTGACATCCAGTGCACGCCAATGTCTGCAAAAGGGGATCGAACTATTTGGGATTGGGTATGTCAAATACCTGTCTTTTGGGGAGGGTCTCCTTTTGGAATGAACGCTGTCCCACCTGTAAGCAAAATGTTAACGCTAACCAGTGTAAAAAATTGAAAACAACGAGTAAAAGGTGCAAATAAAAACAATAAATGGAGGCCAAGTAATAAAAAATAAGTAAAAAAAAATAAATATATAAAACATAGTTTTGCCACAATTCATATGCAATAAATAAAAAATTCGATAGCCCACCATTTAATGCAACTTTCCATTTGGAAACTTACAATGATATTTGCATTTTAAATTTGTTCATATTTTTTGTCCCTCAGAGATATACAATTTGCATTATTTTCAGACATTCTAGTTAAAAACATTCTGCATAATACAATGCAAAAAACACATATGCGAATATATGAAACATATATTTTGGGCAAAGTGAGTAGAAACTTTTAAAGAAATATGAAGAAGCTTCTAATATTATGTTTTTGACAGAATATGCAAACAAAAAAGACTAAAAAAGTGCAATATTTTTCCCTTTTTCACTGGGGACTAAAAATAAGCGTGCATTGTGTTATTTATTAATATACCCATCCATTACGATAGAATATAAAATGGATCATAAATAATGTAAAAAATTCACTTTGCTGTTTCTGTTATTATATATGCAAAATTACAAATGATGTTCATTTTAAAATTAGTGAACAACATTTTTGTAGTTAATATGTCATGATTAATTATACCTAGGGATGAAAAACAGAATGAAAAATTCCAATAATATAAATAAACGTTGGCGAAACACAGCATACGCTAAATTTTAGAGATCAATCAGTTTTGAAGACAAATGGATTATCTTAAATTCAGTACAAACAAGAAGCCCAACCCCATTTATTCAAGCAAGATCGAGATTTTCTGTAGAATAGCACATATGCCTGAAGATGGAAGAATAGTTGTCATTGCTACGTAAATAAGTGAGAGAGAAAATGCCACGGAGATTACTAAACGAGATTTATGAGGGAATTCTACACTATTCAGTTGTTTCAATTCTCACTAATAACCGTTCCCTTATCGTCTTGATTTATTTCCGTTAATTTCATGAACAGTCGAAAATTATGTGAACAGTGAACATCAGAGCATATAAAAGCCCATTCATAAATTTCTTGTTAATATCAAAGCAAATATGATGTGCCTTTAATGTATTCTTAAAGTATCCGAAGTCATAAACATAAAATCCACTTATAAGGGACGTTCTCAAATTTCGGAAGACAGAGTTTTATGGAAAGATCTTACAGAACGTCTTGTTGGCATTAAATATATCGGTGATTGATCACATATAAGCACGAAACCGGTTTATGGATGTCGGTTTATGCTATGGAAGTGTTTTATTTTTTTATTTCTAGCAGCAGCACTTGATACAAATCATTCACTGGTGTAAAAATACACAACACAAAAAATACAAGAGAAAATCTATAACAAGAAACAAGAAGCATGAACAAGCAACAAAAACAGCAATAAAACAAACATAGGAGATACGTGGACGGTAGCCAAAAACACAAATCCAAAACAGTCAGACAGCTTGAAGGGCCTGCATGAAATCCCTTGCGCGCCAATACCTTCTGTACATGTCACCAGAGATTCCTGGGCAGTTCATTAGATGGTCAGCTTCCATAGCTGCGTTAGCACCAGACACTACACTGTTCGGTCTTGGAAGTGTCTTCAGCATCTAAAGGCATCTTCTGAATGATGACATAATGAAATGTAAACGTACAAAAAAATATATCATTAAATTTCAGTCATTCCTGCGATATTCCCTAAAATTTTGCAAAAAAGAAATTATAGGAGTAAACAGTAAGTAATTTACGTTTAGTAATTTCATATCATTTATTTGTCTTCACCAATTATTTTTTTTACTTTAAGTAGAACACTTAGGATGTGCTCCTTTTATTATATTTGCATATTTTTTTCTCTCTCAGGCGCATTACATTTATATTTTGTTTTGGCATTCTAGTTAAAAATATCAGCATAATATGAAAACAAATAACTAATGTGAGAAAAGTTAAAACATATATTGTCAGCAATATATGTACAAACTTGTAAACAAATAAAAACATTCATATGATATGCAGTTTTTGCCAGTAGATTTTTTATTTTAACTCATAAGTGAAAAAAATAGTAATATATTTTACTTTGTTTTTCCATCCAACTGAAACTAAGCTTTGTTTTATTTATTAATAAAATCATCCGTTGCGTCGGAATATAAAATGAATCATGAATAATATAAAAAATTCCCCTTTTAGTTCATTTATTAAACATACAAAAGCAAGAATACTCTTCATTTTTTTAAATAAATGAAACGCCGTCCAACATTATGTATTTATTGCTGCATAATAAAACAAGGCGCAAAAATCAGTAATAAAAGGAACTACGTCAAAATACAGCATACATAACATTTTTAGTAGCCCATCAGTTTCGACGGCAAGAAACAGCTCTCTTCTTCGAGACAAACAAGAAGTGCATTCTCATCCATTCAAGCCAGTTCAGTATTTGGGGTAAAGTACCACCGGTGGCAGATGTCAAGAGTGAAGTCACTATCGATACGAGGAGGAATAAGAGGGGCAAAATCCAAGGAGGTAAAAAAACGGGAGGCAGGTTAAACGGTTGAAAGGAGCAAATGAACACAATAACTGAAGACTAAAAATGAGTAAGATAAATAGAAATAGAGTAAATATATATATGTATGGAATATTTCATCTGTAATAAATAAATAAATAATTTGATAGTCGTTTATTTAATGCAACTTCCCATTCGGAACTTTACGATGTTTTTACATTTTAAATTTACTCAATTATTTTGTCGCTCAAAAATTTAAAATTTGCATTATTTTTAAACATTCTAGTTAAAAACATTCTGTATAATTCCATGCAAAAACCACATGTGAGATAATATCAAACATATATTTTGGGAAAAGTGAGTAGAAACTCCTAAACAAATATAAGGAAGCATCTAATATTCTGTTTTTGACAGTATATGCTTTATTCTAACGCATTAGTGACAAAACAAAGTAATATATTTTCTTTTGTTTTCCTAGGGGACTAAAACTAAGCGCCCATTGTGTTATTTATTAATGCAGACATCCGTTATATAAAATCCGGAAAATAAAATGAATTCTAAATAATATACAAAATTATGAACGGGGTCCTTTCTAACATAAATGAAATGGCATTTAACATCACTTTTGTAGTTAATATTTCATAAACAATTATAACAAGGCGTGAAAAAAAGAATAAAACTTCTAATAATATAAAAAAAATCGTCGAAATCTAGAATACGCTAAATTTTAAGGAAAAACCGGTTTCGGAGACAAAAACATTGATTTTTTTAGTACAAACAAGTGCAATCACATTTATTCAGTGCAATCACATTTATTCAAATAACATCGAGATTTGAAGTAGAATAATAGTCATGCGTCAATGGAAGTATAGTTGACATTGCTACAAAGACAAAAAATCTGATGTGGGCGACACATGACTTTTCTTATATAATACAATGAATTTACTACTTTTACAGTTAAAAAAAAATATTATTATAGTAGATATTTATACTCTTTCCAAGATATTGAATTTTCGACAATTAGTCGTCATTTTTATTGATTTAGCGTCATTTTTATCCATTTGGTGAGATTTTCGTTAATTTGGCAACATTTCAAGAAGTCGCCAAGTTGGGGACATTCCGCCAAATTCGTCGCCAAAATCTCGCCAAGCGTTATGGACGAAGAGATAAGTTATTCTTACAGCAGATAAATGACTATTGGCGTTCAAATACAAAAGTATTACTTAAAGTATCTTTTTTCATGAATGGAACGAGCTAGATCCACGAGAATGATGTCACCCAATTTATCGCATGGTATCACATATGAAAAGTGAACATATTTCTCAATAGGAAATACTTTTTTTATTTTATATGACTTTTTGAGAATTTTTATGAAAAATGTAAAATATCTCCTGAACGGTTCATGTAAGCGTTCTAAAATGTATTTCTAATGAAAAATTACATAAGAAATGTCTATTTGCGTAACTTTATTAGCGGTTTTGATTTTTGACGATTTTTTCAAAATTTCATTCGCAAATTTAGGGGGTTCTGAATATTCGATTGCGTATAAAAACAACAGGCTTCCAGTGTTTACGGATTGTGATTTTTGTACAAAATTTTGTTCGAATCGGTCCATTCGTTCGTCAGTTATCGTCTCCACAGACTCACTGACACACACACACACACACACACACACACACACAGACATCACTTCAAAAATGTTTTATTCGTGATCAGGGATGCCTGAAACGTGCTTTCCCGTCGAAAACTCGAATTCGAATTTTCGACCCCGTCACAATACTTTCCTTACACATTATGTATATAAGGATAATAATAAGGATAGTAATAAGAGAGATTGAGCCATGAAGGTCTGTAAAAGAGAGGTACGAACGAACAGTATTAGTTGCTTCAATTCGCACCATTAACCTCTCGTTTATTGTCTTGATTTATTTTCGTTAATTATTTATTTCCTGCCTTTCTTTCCATCTCTATCGTTTTCAGCGATCATTACTATTAAGTAGTATTCTACCTCCCATTTTCCTGTCTCTTCTTATTTTACTTTTTACATTCTTCCTTGCTGTAATGGCAACTTTTCTTCTACCTTATGCCACGTAGGCTATTTAACTTCAGATTAGATTTCTGATTAGATTTTGGTACTATTCATAATTAAATACCAGAATTTTGCTTGCGAAAAAGCCTGCATGTATTCAGTCTAGCTAAATCGCATGTACACACGCTAGCTAAAAATATTATTTAGCAAAAGGAAATTTGGTAAAAAAATACACGTGTAGGTTATTTTGGTGCTGATTCTATTTTGGCACGATTTTGGAAAACAGAACCAGCTTTACTTTTTGAAATGGCATGCAAAAATCACGAAAATCTAAAATAAAAGACTACATATACTCAAATATAAACATATACTCATAATTAAATACCAGAATTTTGCTTGCGAAAAAGCCTGCATGTATTTAGTCTAGCTAAATCGCATGTATCCACTTTAGCTAAAAATATTATTTAGCAAAAGGAAATTTTGTAAAAAAAAAAAAAAAACGTGTAGGTTACTCTGGTGCTGATTCAATTTTGGCACGATTTTGGAAAACAGAACCTGCTTTATTTTTCGAAACGACCTGCAAAAATCACGAAAATATAAAATAAAAGACTCCATGTACTCAAATGTATCAATTAGACGATTGTTTTATATGTAATATTTGGCGATAAAAATAATAAGATCTCTATTACTCTAGGATTAGCCGTTCTCAATATATTTTTGTTTTTTCGTATTTTTACTACGCCTCCTTCAAAAATAAGTGCAGTTACTAAGGAAAACAAAAATGGAATTAAAAGTGCAAATTCTGTGTAATTTCAAATAAATGTGAGTGTTGCTTTGCGCAATAAAAGTTTATTTGATGAATAATTAATGAAATAACGAGAAAAATTTACGTCTGTAGGGAAATCCATGTGCTGCCCACATCAGATTTTTATTTTAGCAGCTTCTGAGCACTTTTCAAATATCTTAAATTGTTGTCACAGAAAACAAAACAAAATATTTCTGTAGTCTAAGTACTAAGTCAAGAGATGAAGGTCAAAAAGTAACTCTATATAAAAACGTGTTAACGTCATCTAGTGTGAAAAGTTAGTAAAGCAGAAAAAGCAAATAAAACCAATTAATGAAGATCAGAAATACGAACGAATGAAAAAAATATATTGAACATGGTAATGCCGTAATTGATCTGCCATAGATAAATGTTTCCATAGCAGTTCTTTAATGCTGCCTTCCATCTTATTTTTAAGATGTTTTGCATTTCAAATTTACCTAAAGTTTTAGTTTATCGTGAATAAGCGCAAAGAAGCCAATTTAATTATATTTGCATATTATTATCACTCAGATTCATTACCTTTGCATTATTTTTTTTTTACATTCTAGTTAAAAAAATCGTTTGTTATAATATAAAGCAAATAACTCATGAAAAAATCAAATGTGTGTACAAACTTCTAAGCAAATACAAGCATCCATCAAATATATTTTTGACAGTATAATATGTTTTATGCAAACTCATAAGTGACAAAAATGTGCAATCTATTTTCGTCTGTTTTTTCATCTTAAGCGTCCTTTGTGTTATTTAGGAATACAGTCATCCGTTATGGTGTAATATAAAATGGACCATAAATAATGTAAAAATCAATTTTTAGTTTATTTATTAAACGTACAGAAGCATGAATGGCATTACTTAAAAATTAATGAAACGGCGTTCAACATTTTTTAGTTATTATTCTGCTATTAACTGTAAACTATTAATGTAAAACACAACATAAATATGTATTATATATTAGCAACAGGAATAAAATAAAAATATGATAACGATGGTTTCTGATACACATTAGTTCTTGTCTTTAAAATGAACTAGTCAAGAGATAAAATATAAATTAAAACAATATAATTTTTGTGTCGTTAATCTTAAGTGCAACCTTCTTAGTGGCATCTATTTAAAAAAAAATGTATAAAAGGAAGAAATTGAAAAGAGCTGATGAAAACGTTAATAAAGATCAGAAATAAGTAGAAGTGACAGACTTATAATAAGCATGGTTATGTTATAGCTCATCTATTATATCTCATCTGTTATATCTTATCCCATCTTTTATAGCTTATCCCATCTATTATAGTTTATCCTATCTGTTATAGCTTATATAGCTGTTATAGACCTGTTATAGCTTATATAGCTGTTATAGATCTGTTAGATAGTGTTCATCTGTCATAGATATTATAGATCTGTTATAGCTGTTAAAAATATGTTATAGTTCATCTTTTATAGATGTTATTGATATGTTATAGCTGTTAAAGATATGTTAGTGTTCATCTGTCATAGGTATTATAGATCTGTTATAGCTCATATGTTATTGATGTTATAGATATGTTATTGCTCATCTGTAATAACTGTTATAGATCGGTTGTAGCTCATCTTTTATAACTGTTATAGATCTGTTACAGCTCATCTGTCATAGCTGGTATAGATATGTTATAGATCAACCGTTACAGCTGTTATAACTTATATTTTATAGAAATATTTAAACGGTTTGTCAAAACTCCAGATATGTTCTATTAATGCAGTCTTTCAATCCGAGTTATTCAATGTTTCTTGTGTTATAAATTAAAAAAAGTTCTAGATTTATCTTACTGTATAAGAGTAAAATAGGCAAACTATACTAGCTTTAAATATTTTTTTGTCTCTCAGTTGCATAACTCTTGCATTATTTGTTTTACATTCTAACTAAAAATGTTCATCCGAATGCATTTTTATAAATGTTGCAAAGTATATTACATTTTCATACAGTTTCTGCATCGTTTGATTCATGTACTTTATATCATCAATTTAAATTGATATGTTCTAGTTTGAAATATTTCATCTGCGCAATTCAATGAAAAAAAAAGGTATATGTGAGGAAATAATAACTATAAACTAGGTAATATGTACACAAACTTCTAAACAAATATAAGCATTTGTAAAAAATTGTATTTTCGATGCGTAAATATGAGTAATATACAGTAAAACACAAATTAAATGCTTCACTAATTTCACGAAATAGCCGATAATAATCTGAAAACACTGACGTATATCATAGTTCAATGTAGCTCGTATCACGTCAACTGTTCCATCTGAATGGTGATTCCTTTTATAGATTCTCGATAGAAACTTCTAGAAATCTCTCACATCTCGTAGAATATTCATTAATTCGAGGTTTATCTCGAAACTTTGAAAAGTCGCCAAATGCCGCCAAACTGGTGATGAATCAACAAATCTGGCAATATCCTCTAAACTTCAGAATATGGAAACCCTAGATTCACGTCATAGGAAAGGTTTCCTATACAGGTGTTTTCTCCGTCTGCTTTTTAGAAGAGACTCCAATGATTAGGACATTTTACACGTTCCTAACAATATATTGCTGTTAAGCGAATTTTGAAAAATTTTCAAAATGTGGTTCAAATATGGTTATTTATCGTTACGTATGTTATATATGGTTATTTATGGTCATTTATGGTTATTTATTGTTATGTATGTTATTTATCAGAACAGCATATGTTGTGTAACAATATTCTGTTTTTATATTGTTTAAAAATAAAATAAATTTCTATATATTTTTCATCAAAATATTTTGTGATAGAGTTCCGGTTCGTAAAATTTTCCTTTCCGACCTCTGGGAAAACGCCTTTGCGGACGTAAGTCTATGTTCTATGGGCAATGAAACAAGATCAAAAATGAGAATTAAACTAACGTAAGAGCAGTTGACGTAAGGCCACGGAACACATGTTGCACAAACAGCTGTTATTACAACCTAAGACGGCCAACTTGGCCGGATTATGTGATATCTTTAGGGGGCAAGCGCCATCGAGGTAAGCCCGCGTAGCGGTCGTACATCTACGTCCGAATTACAACGAATCAACAATTTTACAATTCAACCATATTATGTCGTTTGCGCCCGGATAAAGGAAAAATACCAAGAGAAATAATTGTATTTAATATATATATATATATATATATATATATATATATATATATATATATATATATATATATATATATATATATATATATTTGTGAGCCATGTGACAAAAAATAAAAATATATCACAGGCAATGTGTGTAGAAACGTCTAAACAAATATAAGCATTCATCTAATATTCTGTTTCTGACACTAGATGTTTTATTATAACTCATAAGTGACAAGGAAAAGTAATCCATTTTCTTCTGTTTCTCCATGTGACTAAAACTTAGAGTTCTTTGTGTTATTTATTGATACAGCCACCCGCTATGACGGAATAAAAAATGGGTGATAAATAATATAAAAACCCATATTTTGTTCATTTTTACTTTAGAGAAAGTATTGCTATCACGGAAATTTTCGATTTCAAGATATTGATGCCAATATATGATTTTGGATCTCTTGAACACATTTTGATTATTTTTAAAGTGTTGTCGGAGTCGATATTTTATGTACACCGTAGCTGCCACAAATGTTAATGGGGTTTTTATGAAACATTTTTCAAAATCTTCGAAATTCATTCGCAATTTTAGAATTAAATATTGTGATAGCATAAGACGAAATCTGACATCGTTATGCATAAAATAGTTTATTTATGGCTCAATAATCCCGAAACTTAACAGTTCCAGTTACTATGGCGAAAAATAACTGCGATACAGTTTCTTTGTTCGTGACGTCATAAGTCCACCCCCCTCCTTCCAAGATGCCTTGTCCGATTTGGAAGCAATCGAAATATTTTTCTAAGCCTTTTAAGATGCAGTGTGACATGCTATAAGTATGACATCTTGGACAAGCGATACATATTTTTAAAATCTTTGCTTCTAAACTTTGCAAAAGAAACGAGGGGGGGGGGTCTTATATGACTTGAGCCACACTTCAGTTAGTTTAAACTGATAGTCCTTGTAAAACAAATTAAATGGTGTTTCCAATTTTGTAGTTAACATATCATAATTGAGAATAAACTATTAATAAAAAAGCACATCGCGAAGTGTTGCGCAAATAGTTCTGAAAAGGAAAAATATTCGTTTCTTATTCTAATAGGGATGAGTAAAGAGTTGAAAGGCCATTAAAATCCCACATGAGTTAGGAAAATTAAGTATAATAATGTCAGCACCACCTAGTGTTACTAACTAAAACTGTATATGGTGCTTATAAACTTTAGTAAAATATTATAGCACTTCATATAAAACAAACAGTAACTCAAAACTAAAGTTGGTAACTGGTTTTGAAGGCAAAATACAGTTTCTTTTTCAGGATGAGAAATACGATTGACCTCAGTAGTGCGTGACTGGTTGTCGATTTCTATCTTCTGATTGTAAGTTTCTCATTTTACAAGTCCTGTCGTATAAAGTTGGTTCGTTTTTGCCTTTGAAACCGGTAGATATCATTTTTTGTATAGAAATATGTATATAAGGTATTGCTCATTTTCTCTATAACTCTATAACTCTAACTTTCTAACTCGAAGATATATAAAATACTGTGTTTATATGCTGTAGCTGCAACAGTAGAAAGAATAATTGTTTTGGTATGTAAAAGAAATTTGCCATTGTTGTAGACTTTAAATAGAGCACATAACAAGAAAAGGCTAACCAGAGCACATATGATGTTAAAATATTCAAAATATGAAAGTTATGATAATTCGTGTAAACAGTACATAGCACTTTATTACAAATAATTATAATGCAAATGTGTAAAGTAAAAGTTCGGATCTTGTGCAGTTTTAAAGAACCAAATAAACTGATAGATAAAAACACTTTCTATTTCAAATATCAAGACAGTGTTATCAATATCTTATCCACATTCCGCATTTTATTGGAAATATACAAATTCAAATAATATCGAAACATTCCCTATACTAATATGGAATCTGTATTTGTTTTGTCCGAAAATCTATTCTATTTTTTAAATTATGTTCGAAACATCTGTGATGAACGTACACTTCCTAAATAGCTCTCTTTCAAAAACGCTAAAGGAAGTAACATATTTGATATTCTTGTGGTTGAATTTAAATTCTCTGTCGTCTATTTTCCTAACTTGATTTATTCAAGTTTGCTCTTTTAGTATTGTTGTATATTTAACAATATCTCTTATAAATACAGTTTTCCCTCAAATACTACGGATTTTTATTATATGATAGCAGAAAAGTAGTAGTAGTAGTATTGGATAAAATATTTTCACATTTCGTGAAATTGAATTTGAAAGAAAGAAAATGATTGATAAAATTGACTATTATTTGAAAAAATTCTTTGCATGCATTAGTGAATTCTGCGGATAAAAAATTAATTTTACTTATATTGGCCGTTAATACTTTCTCATGCTATATAATACAGTATTGAGAAAGTACTGCTTAAAAAAAATCAATTTTGAGATTCTAATGTCAATATATATATATATTAGGTCCATGAACAAGTTTTGACTCTTTTTTGGGGGAATGTCCATCTATCAGTCTATCTGTCTGTCTATCTGATGTCTGTGGGCGCTTTCTTGTGTAGACGATAGCAGACACACATATTAATGGATTTTCACGAAACTTTATCCGAATTTGTATCAATCGCTCAAGAGGTATTTTCTATGACCACAACCACTGCGAACTACTCAGATAAAAAGGTCAAATATGTCAAATTAAAAAATGTATATAAAATTCTGAAATATTTCTCATTATTAAATGCCAATTTAAAGTTCATAACTTTTTCTGAAGTTTTCAATTCAATATTTTGCTAAAGTTTGTAAGGTTTCATGTAAGGAATTGCAGTGATTTTTTTCTTAAATGTATGCGTTTGATTTATTTAACCCGTATATGCAATAACATCAGCCTGGAATTTTATATTTTTAGAAAGATGAATTGTTTGTCTTCTTTAATCGTATTTTTTTAATTGAGTCGATGTCATTTGTTTGTACACAATTTTGTCCATCAATCACTCTAGAAGTACGTTCCACTCCACATCATCTGCAAATTACACAGATAAAAAAGCAATTCCTGCTTCCTAGACAAATCGACTAGTTCTGTAACCCAAAGGAAAGATGAATCTCATGGATTTATGGCATCATTTACATATGAGTTACTTTGATTGAGACTCTAAAATTAAACTCTAAAATTTAATTCAAGCTCTAAAAACTCTAAAATTTAATGTTATCTCTAAAAGCTCTAAGCTCTAGCATGTAATGTAAGCTCTAAAAGTACTAAAATGTAAAACTTATTTTATATAACTGAGAACATAAAATTTATGTAATAAACTTTCAACAAAATGTATCTTTAAAATTTTGCTCTGATTTTCTATTAAATATATAGTGTTAAGATTATTTATATCAAGAATGTTTTTTATTTTTCCCTTTTTTGCTGAAATATATATTTACTATTGACATTACACGCAAATGATAACATTTTGATAAGGGAACTTCAGCTCTGTTCTCAAAATCTTTATGCCATGTCGTGCGTGCAGTGCAACTATTATTCCATCAAAACAGTAGGATATAACATATGTACAGCTAATTGGTTGTTGGTTGGTGTCTGCATGTCCAAAATATTTTCCCAATTTAAATAAATCAGAAACTGGGTCACCCCAACAAACAATCAAACATACTAGCAATTTCATATATTAAAACAACATTGTAAAATCTACATATATATTTTTTTTATTTCTACTGAAATATTTATGTAAGATTGATAGTACACATAAACTTTAACAATTTGGTAGGGGGACTTCAGGTTTTAAAGATGCACTAGTTTCAAATTATGTATGTTAGGTTTTGTGTGTAGTACAATTATTAATCTAGCATAAAATAGGGCATTAGGTATATACAGCTGATTGGTCGTTTACTAGTGCTTACTTCTTATTTAAGAGAAGCATACGCAGAGGCGTGAATAAACAATCAAGAATACTCGCAATATCATATACTAAAACAACACGATGAATTTTTTCTTTTTACTGAAATATGTATGTAAAATTCATAGTACACATAAATATTAATAGCTTGGTAGGGGAACTTCATAGGTTGAAGAGGCACTAGTTTCAAATACTGTATGTCACGTTCTGTGTATAGTACAATTATTATTCTTGCAAAAAGTAGGGTATTAATTATAGATTACTAATGTTCAGCCGATTGGCTGTTGGCTAGCGATTACCTGAAAACTATCCATGCACAGTGTGCTGGCTAGGTACCGTCTAGCTAGGTACAATGTAAAGCTAGATACCGCTGTGTTCCCCAATAGAGCATAAGCAGAGGTACCATTTAAGAATCAATCATGTTCGCAAGTTCAATATACTAAAACAACACGATCTAATCTACATTTGTTTCGGTAAAAAAATGCATTCTATTCTCCAAATAACATCTGAAACATCAGGGCTGAAACTACATTGACTAAATCGTTTGATTTCAGAAACACTTGATTTAAGAAAGAACAAAAAAAAGTTTTTGTGGTTGCATGCAAAATCTTTGTTCGTTTTCGTCTTTTCCTGTAACAAGATTTATTCGAGTTTCCACTTTTAGTGCCGCACATACTTTTAACAATCTCTTTCATAAATACAAAAACTTTTCTTCCATCAAATATACAGAATTCTTATCATATGATGGCAGAAAAGAACATGTAGAATTGAGTGAAAACGTTTCACTTTTCCTGAAATTGAATTTGAAAGTAGCTGGGATATAAAATGAACTTTTATTCAAGAAGTTCTTCTTTTCACATATATGATTGAAATTTACAGGACAGAAAAAAATTCTAAAAAGCTGATGACTTTTGTCAACCTTGGATTGTTCCAAAAGTCAAACACATCAAATTTTAATATCATATATTTTAGCCAAATATTGAAATAGTAGATATTATTTCTAATATTAACCGGGAATGTCAGGACCGGATATCGAACTTGGGTCATCCGTGTACAATTCTCGCGCAATAACCAATCCCACTCCATGGTATTGCCATTGGATTTTCAGAAGAAGAATTAATTAAAGCATTTCAGTGACAAAGTTTTCATTTCAGACAGTTTAACCTGAGTTAAAATGGAAAACCCACTTGCTGTAGCTTTATCTGCAGCAGATCCAGCCTCACTTACCTCGCATTTGTTGAATTATTAGGAGTAATACGCATGAGTATTTCTTCTGAAACTTTTCAATAACACTCTCATAAAACTACATAAATATTGCTGTAAATAACAAAAAAATATTCGAAAAAACGCCTTGGTTTGATATAAAATAGAACAGAGGTAATCCCATAACAAGAAAGATCAATCATACTTAAAGCATTGATTATGAAACACTTTCCAACTTCAATGCAATTTTATTTAAAAAAGTCGAAAATGCAATACATTCCTCGGTAATATTTTAAAACTTATCACAATACTACATTGATTTATTATATTTGAAAACTTAAACCTTCATTGAAAAAAATGAACTTCATTCAAATGACGGCATTGAAATAAAAATTGCCTGCTTTAAATATCTCTAAAATGCAATACATTACACAGTAATATTTTTAAAACTATCATAATACTACGGTAATTTATTATATTTGAAAACTTCATCGAAAATAACTGAAATAAATTCAAATGACGTCACAGAAAAAATAACGCGCCTGGATCTCTCTATAAAAGCAGGATTTCATTCATTTTATTCATCACAATACTATAATAATTTATTTTATTTAAAAATTAAGACCATGGAGCTACAATTCATAAACTCTATGCTTAAAACTTCATCGAAAAAAATCGTCCTTCTGTTTATAAAATCAATTAATATTTCATTCATATCAGCCATGCAGACTCCATGTACTGAATTATTTTGTGTTAAAGAAATACAGTAATTCTAATACAACTCATTCTACATATTTTGCTGTTTACATTTTACATAGGTGAAAAATAGGCTTAGTTGTAGAAATAATCAAATCTGAATGAGAATTTAAACTCAAATATATTGTCATTATGTTGTTTTAGTATGTAGATGCACAGAATTTAAGCAAAAATAAAGTAGTTTTATGACGGATACAACACTCAATATGAATTAAAAAGAACTTTAAAAAATCACGATTTTAAAACAAGATGGATGCCATATATCATTTTGAAGTGGGTCATGTGATCGTTTCATATCATGGTCACGTGATTGTTTCATATAAGATGTGTAATTATTATTTTAATTTTTATTTAAAAAACTACTGCATATATTTCGCTGAATTTTTTTTTATATATTTTATGGAACAATTTGACTATTATCTAAAATTTTCGAAGCAATTTGTGAATTTTCAATCCGCTTAAAAAATGTTTGAAAAATTAGGTCCCATAGGGCTCAATGTATTTCATTTTTTCAACCCGGATTCAATCCAAAACTAATTGGGTGATATTATTCATTTATATTCCCATAGGTCCTACAGACCGTCTGAACAACATACTAAAATTTCATTTTGAATAAGTCATTTTTACGGAAGTTATCGCGCTAACGGACAGAAAGACAGACAGACAGACAGACAGACATAATGAACAAAGTCATAAACACTTTTCAACTTTCTTGTAAAGTGTTAAAAAATGCATTAAACATATCAGACGATATATCTGCTTATTGAGTACATATTACTGCCATCTAATTAAAAACCAGTCTATTATTACAAATTAGCGGTACATTGTATTACTTGATGTTTAACGACTCTTCAAAAGCTTTGTATGTCAAACATTAAAAACAGTATCTAAATATTTTAAAACGTTATATTATTGGCTATATCATTTTAACAATATAATATAATTTTCCGACATATTCAACGCTGTTATTTAGAAATGATGGGTATTATATTCATTTTTATATTAGTAAAATTGTTAATATTTTAGTTTATTAATGTTTTTACTTGGAAACTTATTCTTCAGAAATCGTTTCAAACGTAAATAAACATGATGTTACGTTATTTGTGTTGTTTACTCTGGAGAAGTTTACCTAAGCATTTTCGAAACGTTCGTTTTTTTATCATTTTATTTAATCATTTTATCAAATTAATTAATTAATTATTGCATTTTTATGAGAGTTTGGCATGCATGAGTTAGTCATTCATTTGGACTTATAGGCTGGTTGCCAAAATCGTCTAATTTCAGTTTAGTAGTGTCAATTCAATGAAAAGCACTGTTTGTGGATCATGCACAATATTATTTCTATGTTGAAAGAATTAAGGTTATTTCATTGTGTAGGAACTGCCATGTTTGCTTACTTCAGATTAGTTTATAATATATATTTTATACATTAGAATAAAGCAAATATCACTTTAATTCCGTGCAATGACCGCTAAAATATTATGAATTTTCTAGAATTCTAAAACACCTGGTACTGAAAGGTAAGTTATTTTATATTTCCCCAGATCTGTACAAATATGTTATATAATACTGAATGAGCTACTAAGCAATATTAATTTATTAAATATAGATTTAATAAAACAACATTTAGCACAAAAAATATCGAAATACACTATTTCTTAGAAAACCAGTGGATACCCTTTTCTATAAAGAATTTTTTTTTAAATATAAAAGATATCCTAAAGTACGAAATTATATTGAAAATTATAGTACCATCTACTGTGACAACACTGAAGTAAAATGACAAATAACGAAGTATAGTAAAAATAAACAAAAACATGTTATAAAAACATCTGATGTGGGCAACACATGACTTTCCTTATATAATGCAATGAATTTACTACTTTTACAGTAAACAAACTGGTTTTTCTTATAGTAGATACTTATATTCTTTCCAAGATATTGAATTTTCGACAATTAGTCGTCATTTTCATTGATTTAGAGTCATTTTAATCCATTTTGGGAAATTTTCTTTAATTTGACAACATTTCAAAAAGTCGCCAAGTTGGCGACATTCCGCCAAATTCGTCGCCAAAATCTCGCCAAGCTTTACTGACGGAGAAATACGTTATTCTTATAGCAGATAAATGACTATTGGCGTTCAAATACAAAAGTATTAGTCGAAGTATTACTCGAAGTATTACTCGCAATACTTTCCTTATACATTATGTATATAAGGAAAGTAAAAATTGGACAAAACAAAAAAAGACTTGAAAGAAATGATATATGTTCATTCCTTAATAAAGGACAATACTTTTTGCTTCTCATTTTCCTTATCATTTTCCATAATGGATGGCGCTACCACTGCTATAGTTCAGCATGTTTGCTCACTCGTATTTTCCATTTGGCGTTATAATCATGTGTTGTTTGCACTGAAAAAGATTACACAGGCGTTATTGAAAAGTTATTTTCTTAGTATTAACATTTACATTACGGCTCCAAGAATCCATTTTTTCAACTCCAGAACGGCAAAGTAACTAAAAATCCCACCTCTCTAAATAAACACCTTCAATGACCTTGTCTGTTTTTCATTGCACGTTCCCCCTTCAGTAAGGGGAAACTTGAAGGAAGGGCTGCAGGCATTCTTCAAAGCACTCAACTGGATACAATGAGAGCTCTCCTCCTTTCCTAGAAAAATGGGTGTAGAAAAGACTGGTACAACAGTTGAACCAGCGCCGTTCTAGAAGAAGAGATTTTCAGTGGTGCAAATGTTGTACAGCCGTAAAGAAAAGGTTAAGTTACATTCCAATTACGTTAATTATACTTCAGAATTTTTTTTTCAATTAATCCGAATACGTTGCGATACATAGGAAAATGATTAAGTTTATCAGTTCGCTAAAATGAAAACACCAGAAAGATAAAATTTGAACCCGTTCGATATCCTCAAGTCTTCGGAGAAATTGATCATGGCAATAAAAATAAGCTATTTGGAAGAGTCGCATTATATCCCAGCCCAAAAAAGTTGTACGTTACCCAAAACCATCGACCAATAGTCAATGTGAAGATACCGTGAAACAATGAATTCCATCATAAGGCAAATAGAGACGACAAAATATCTAGAGATAGCCACTCCTGAGATCCAGAACCAGATTAAACTCCTTTACAGATACAACATTAACTGGAGAGCGGCTGAACCTTACCTTTTCATGCCAGGAATTTTTTCTTCAAATTTTACAAGATAAATATTGAAAACTGGGTAAATTTGCCAAATATAAAATTTCCACGTTTTCGCTCGAATTTAAAGAAAAAGCTATCTAGTTCTAGACTCGTTCATAACAAAGCCGGATATAAAGTTTCGTGAAAATCCATGACTGTCTGTGGCTTTTATCGTGTACACAAAAAATCGGTCACAGACATTAGACAGACAAATATACAGACAGACGGACGGACATTACTTCAAAAATAGCCGAAACGTGTTCAGAGGGTCATAAAACATGTATTGGAATCAAAATCTCGAAATCCAATATTTTCGTGAAAACACTACTTACTCAGTACTATCTATGAGAAAATAAAAATAAATGAATCCCTACTTTTTTCCTGGAATAAATTTAGTTGCATTAAAGACGGATTAAAAATATAATGTTCATTTCAAATGGTTACTTAGAATTTAAAATATTGATTCATAAATTAATTCTTCAATGATATAACAAAATAGTATTCTACAACATATGCATGTTTTGTCTGAAATGTGGGAATGAGTTTCAAAACACATTATCTGGAGTCAAATTTCCTGCCTGAAAAGATTTATATTTAACATCTGAATTATTTCAATTTAAATAACTGTAATTGAAATGACTGTCGATGTATATTTGCACAATAACTCCAAGAAATTACCTTATGATACAGACGATTAAATCTATACCAATTCTCTCCCAAACGAGCAATCCCCCTTTTATCTACATTATTTCTATTACGGACACATGAATAACTAAATAAATACCTACTTTTATTTTGGAATAAATTTAGTTGCATCAAATAAAGAATCGAAACAAATATTCATTTTAAGCTATTAATCAGAATTTATAATATTTAAACATAAATTAAGTCTTAAATATGATCGAAAAATAACATCTCTCAACATTTACATGCATTGTCTGGGATGTGAAAATCAGTTTTGAAAGAGAATAGCTGAAGTCAAATGTGTTATCTCACCAGAATATTTTTATATTTAACATCTGAATTATTTTGATTTAAACGTAGTATATTTGCAACAACTGCAAGGCATTCCCTTATGACACAGGTGATTAAATCTATACCAACTCTCTATCACACAAGTAACCCTCCTTTAATCTACATTATTTCTGTTACGGAAAAATAAATAAATAAATCTCTACTTTTGCTCTGGAATAAATTTAGTTGCACTAAATAAGAAATCGAAGCAGAACATTCATTTCAAGTGGTTAATTAGAATTCAGAATATTGAAAGTAATTCATAAATGAGATCGCAAAATATCACGTCACGACATTTACATTGTCTGAAATGCGGAAATCAGTTTCAAAAGACACTATCTAAAGTCAAATTTTCCGCCTCACAAGAACGGCTTTATAATTAACACCTAAATTATTCCGCTTAAAAGTACTGTCGATATATATTAGCAATAACTGTCTTATGACATATACGATTAAATATGTACCAACTCTATACCACACAAGTAACCATCGTTGTATCTACAGTATTTTATAACGAAACAAATATGCTTTTGATTTAAATGCACAGCATTTTGAAATATTAAATGCTGACTCAACGGGAACCACGCGTCGTATTATAATAGATTTGAAACAGAAATAAGCTAACATAAATTCACATTTTCTGACAGAGAACACATACATCCGGATGTTACGGGTTATTATATTTTACGACAGAACGGGGAAGTGTTTCTGACAGCGCAGAAATTGTTTTCCAGGCTGCCAGAAAATTGAAGACATTTTCTCCTGAGATATAAATCACGTGTGGTTTAATACCCCCTACTTTATCAATATTCTGTTAGACAGCTTATAAACTATGAAGAAATATTTTCACAACTCACGTTGATAGTTAACAGACAGATAATTAAAAATGATATTTCTTCTAATCCTTTGCTATTTTTGAGAGTTTCATAATTGCTGTCTATGCTATATTCACATATTATACTAGTGCAGAAAAATAATGTGTTATAATTTTTGGCGAAACATCTTAAGGCTTGAGGTACTAACTAAACCCTGGAAGAAATGTTACGGGACTGTAATGAAATTATGCAAAGTAAATGTCAGTATATCTGCACATACCGAACTCAAAATAGCTTCTTTATTTAATTTTTTTTTCTAAATATACATACTCTTGTTTCATTATTTTGACATAGACTTTGTCCGACTTTATCTTTTCAGTTAAAACACAATCTATCTCGAATACTCTATCTCGAATTTTACATACTATACCGTATTAACTAATTAAAATAAAAGAAAATGTGCAATACCTCCACGAATTTAGAAGATAGTTTGCCGCCATTTTATTATCTTATCCTCTATCCGTTTGGATATTATGAAAACTAGCTACTCTCTTTACAATAACACTGTGCAAAATTATTAAATTATCGTCAAATGTATAAACTGCACAATCATGTGTGTGACTTATTTTCCTAAACTGCTAAATTTAATAAATTATGTATTGTTTGTGATTACTTGTAGAGTAATCCTTATTGTCAATATGATCTTTTGTCGACTTTTGATTCTACATTCACTTACATAAGATAATCTAACTACGGGACTACTTCAAAACGGCTAAAATGTGTAAAGGAGCTCTGATTGAGAAGTTGACACGTAAATGTGACAGAAACTACATAAAAATAACTAACACAGCTAACATAGAAAACACATGACTATCATGGAAATAGATGAAACTGCGAGACAACACTTGGCGATAGAACTGCAGACAAAATTATTAAAATATCAATTATTAATTCCTCACTGTTCAACTGCACACATTATAACACCGACGTTATTAGATATATAAAAAGGGGATGACATATCGTCTTATGTAAGGGAAACAATAATTACTTAATTTCGACTGTTAAATATTATATATAATTTAACTTAATGCATCTTATTTAAATACAAGATGCACATCCTGAGGAATTGCTGGCATTGATAACATAAGGACAACACAAAGTTATCATAAAAACAGATAAAACAGTATCATAATATCTCTATAGCAACGAACACGTTAATAATTTAACGCCACGAATCCGGATAAAGAAGTTCTCGCTACAATTCGTCCCCCCTCCACCTTATAATTGATTCGAAATCAACTTTTAAGGAAAAATTCATAAAAATTCAAAAATTGTGTAATTGAAACAAAGCATAAAATTATATAATAAAACAAAAATATATCACTATATATTCACCAAAAATAGAACGTTATGATTATTTAACTGGCGATGCAGGAAAATAAAATAAAATGATCTAAATTACTCGTATTTTGATGTATTTAAAAATATACATGGAGGAATTTTCCTGTGGATTCAGTTGAAAGTTTGTAGAAAATAGTGTTTTTTTAATCTCCCTGATAGTGTCAAAATGGAAAATCTTGAATACAGATTATCGATAAATGAGAAGTTTCCAAAATTCTCTTAGAGGCATTTCGGAAGCTAAACCTACCGAATGTAAAAAACCCGAATATACCGAATATAATAAATAACGAATATAAACCACTATACCGAATATAAAAAATCTGAAGTGGGGAGCATATGATTTTCCTTATATAATGCAATAATTTACCAACTTTTACAGTAAAAAAAAATAGGTTATTCTTATGGTGGATACTTATATTCTTTCCAAGATATTGAATTTACTTTAATTAGACGTCATTTTCATTGATTTAGCGTCATGTTTATCCATTTGGCGGGATTTTCATTAATTTGGCAACATTTAAAAAGTCGCCAAGTTGGCGACATCTCGCGAAGTTCGCCATCAAAATCTCGCCAAGCGTTATGGAGTTATTCATACAGCAGTAAAATGACTATTTCCGTTCAAATACAAAAGTATTACTTAAAGTTCTTTTCTTATGAATGGAACGAGCCAGATCCACTAGAATGATGTCACCGAATTTATCGCATGATATTACATATGAAAAATGAACATGTTTCTCTTCAGTTAATATTTTTTTTTAATTTATGGGATTTTTAGATAAATTTATTTGAAAAGCCTGCAATATCTCGAGAACGGTTCTTACTAGCGTTCTAACGTTTATGTCAAACGTTTTCTAAGGAAACATTGCATAAGAAATGTCTGTTTGCGTAACTTTATTAAAGGTTTTGATTTTTTGGTGATTTTTTCAAAATTTCAACCGAAAATTTAGAGGGTTCTGAACATAGATTGTGTTTAAAAACAAGAAGCTTCCAGCATTCACAGATTGTAAATTTTATACCAATTTCATTCGAATCGCTCCATTCGCTTGTGTCTCCACAGACTCACTGACACAAATGCACACACACACACACACAAACAGCACCTCAAAAACGTTCGATTCGTGATCAGATATACTTGAAACGTGCTCTCCCATTGAAAACTCGAATTCGAATTTTCGACCCCGTCACAATACTTTCCTTATACATTGTACTATGTATATACAGAAAATAATACGTAAGTCGCTTAGATATTTCTCTACGCAACAGGAAAACAAACGAACATTTGCGTTTATTATATTTTACCATTATAAAAATTATTCTATATTTATATATTTATTCCTAATGCTTTCTATATTTATTATATATTAATGATAGTCGAATATATATAACCATATATAATTTAATATTAGAGATTTAAAATGTTTCTAAAAATATGTTTTTTATTTTAATCTGTTTTAATTATTCATAACATTCCTTTCATATATAAGTGCAAACTCACTTGCAGAAAAAAACAAATAACATTTTTTATCGTCCTACATTTTTTGTGCACGATAAAAGTTAGGAGTGGCATTTCTATTTTGATTTGATTCTATTTCTTTTTTTTTCTTCGTTGTTTTGATAAAACGCTTGTCACGTCTGAAGATAAAATGCAAATTATTTGATAGAAAAAGCATCGCATAGAAATTCCTTTCCAAACATTTTGAATTGGAACATGCTTTCCATGATATAAAACGAATTTCAAGAATCAAAAATTCAAACTGAATTTTTGGCATTGGAGCAGAGTACTTACTAAGTGCGCTGTGAAATATGTCTTCCATTTAAATTTCAAAATTCGGTTTTCTGTAAAGCATTTTGAAAAAACATAATGCTTAAGCTATTTGAAAGAAAGGTATAATGTTTTGTAGATTTCATATTAAAATATATGTTCGTACAAAAAGAAATAAATTAGATTATTTGAGATAATTTAAGGCATTTTATATTTTGTGTGGAATTCCATTAGTTTTCACTTTCTATGCATTGAAACCGAAACGAGCGAGGAAATTACTGTCTATATGTGAAATTGGATCTTCAGTTTTATACATTTTTGCTCATTTTAAGCATCTATAAACTAAATTAAACATTTTTGCAAGACAGCTAACAAACAGGAAGTCAAAATGCGAAAAGAGCTAAGCCAAGATGAAAAATTACGTGGCGCCTCTGCAAAAGCATTTATCCCCACATCGAAAATTGTTCATTGTCCAATTTTGTAATGTTCACGTACTTGTTGATGTTTCATCATTGCTGTACAGGATGTAGTAGATTAGTTTTCTCAGATGTTTTTGGATGATCAGGCTATCTTGACATTGACCAACTGCCTAGAATAGGTAAAAAGAGCCGGGCGAAGGGAAAACTCAGACTGGGTAGAATATATCGTTAGTCAATAGTTACAAATTATAAATTTTAAAAAAGTCGATGAGAAAGCATAAGAATACAAACTAAATTAAAAATTAGAAATTAAGGGATGAATTTAACAGTGTATTGCAAGCGAGCTGGCGTCAAATACAATTGGCTAATAAGCAATCGAGTCATTCCAGTGGTTTTTGATCGAATGACGAAAGGAGCACAAACAGAAGATACACTCTGGCATATATGCCTAAGTACTGGATTTATAATCCACCTGAGAGAGTCAATCAGACGGCAGAATGAATAACAGCCCAACCAATCCAAAACATGTAACTAACACACACGATTGAAATACGTGTCCAGCACATCAGAAAAATATCTTGAAGACGACCTAACTTTGAACAAAATGAAATGTTTTCCAGAAAGACAAAAACAAGTCAAAACGACACATAAGAAAAGTCAAATTAAACATACTCTGAAGTTTCGTATTAAGGAAAATAAAAAGTTTGTAAAGAAACATTAATTTAATAAATATTTAATTGGTCCACAAATATTTAGTTTTAACCACATTTTTTGAATTTTTCCATAAAGATTATAATATAAACTTACATACCGATATATGTTCTTGATATTTTTGCGGCTTTAATATTCAGGAAAATTCTAGTAATTTGTTTACTGATATCTCCAGCATCCTATATTTTGTCATAGCCTGGCTGGATGTGCTGTAAGTTTATTTAATATTTATTATATTTATTCCATTTTTCCTCTTTCTTAGATCACTTTTGTGTGCAGTTTTGTCTTGCTTTCATCTTACTGGACGCTGTTAATCTTCTTCATATATGTCTCGTCTTATTGGATGTGTTTCGAATGTGTTTAAGACACAGTAATTTTGCATTGTAGTTCTATATTTCTGATTGGCTGGACTGATATTGATTCTGCTTTCTGATTAGCTTTTCTTTTCACTTCGGGTTTAAAGGTTTGTCCAACGCTGCATTAAGGGTATTCAGTGTATTATCGAAACGGCTGTATGGTATATTGTTTATTAATTTGTGCGGAATTACGTTGTTTAGGTTTTCTGTGTTCGAAATGTGCTCAAGGTGTTCCAAGAAGGGACATCTAAACCGTAAATTCGAATAAATTCTGTAAAACAATATTTTTTCTCACCAATGATAAGATACATTAAAATTGTGTTACAAATCAGCATTTACCAAACCATTTTAAAATGCAGTTTACTTTAGCTTGCAATAACGTTCCCCATTGTGACATTAACTCTCAGCTGTAATCATAAATTTCAACAAAAATAAGAACAAAATCTTTGAAATAAATATTGTTCGAATAAATATTCACAATCCAGAAACTACAGATTCAAGATTTTCTGATATCCCCAATGCTGAATAACACGCTCGTAAAACTCGTAAAAGATATTTGCATGTGAATGCAAGGAGTTAAAAAGGGGAACTTGCTTTAAAGAATAATATCAAAAAATGTAAAATTCTTTTACAACAAAAAATCTATTGAACGTATTCAAATATATATTTTTAATAAATATAAAGTAGCTCATTGCATACATTAGAATATTGATACTTTTGTAAATGTGATATGAATCGTGATGCAAAAAATAACTTTTATCGACACAACAGTCACTTATTCGTTTCACATTGAAGATGAAAATAATGAATTTGAGCAATGCTCAATAGAATATCCGGAAAATAATGCAAATTGAAACATTACGCTGAATGGTTTCATTGAAAGAGGTACTTTTGAGCCGAAGAAAAACAAACCATATCTAGATTGCAGCAGATGTTTGCATTTATTAAAGCTTAATGCACTGTGGTGTTTAGAACAGAAGATACAAAATATGATAGTTTCGTCAAGGTGAATTTATAAGATGCAAATTAAAAATTTTGTTAAAATGAATTTGATTTTGGTTGACATTCACTTTCGATTTAAAATATTCTTTCTTAATTTCATATTACAGATAGGGGTTCTTACTAGAAATTTTAAACATATTTATAAAAACACGTGTACGAGAGATGTTGTTGTCTTTATTCTTTAATTTGTTGGTATTGTGTAAAAATTTAAGTCTATTTAAAGCAATTTGCGTTATACACATGGTTTCTGTGTAATGGCTAGATGATTTTTGTCATTTTCTACAGGCAGGTAATTATATATAAAAGAAAGGACCTAACAAATGATCAAATATATTTTTCAGATATATGAAATGTTTTTAAAAAAAAATATATTTAATTTTGTCCTCTCGGGAAATAATATTACTTATAATTAAAACCGTATAGTACAAAACTAATAATAGTATGTTATTTCATAAATATACGTTTATGCATATGAATTAAATTTGGTAAAAGCCAATATAGCTATGCAATGAAAATGGCAAAATGATATTGCGATGACGAAAGTTCGCTTTGTGTTTTGCATTCTGACTGACTACATCATTTAAGACTTCAAATAACATGTACCAGAAGATAGCAATAAAAGTTGTAAGAGTCAAACAATGAACGTAGCCAGAAGATCACTAATAGTTGATAGTTAGTTCAAATAAATTTATATGGGATAATAAAATGTTTCCACACACATCGTAAGGTCACATATTCTTTAAGACCTCAAGCACTTACACTCGGTATATCTCCGGTCAATGACATTTTCCTTCCACAAGCTAGGCAGCCAATGGATCCAAGGGGGAGAAATGAAGGGGAGTCAACAGAGAAACTCAAATTTCCTTACAAGGGATGAGAAGGGAATTGGGAATAACTTTGATGAAATGTTGATGAATCATGTAGTTGCCCATGAGAAAAGATTTGATGATGAGCGTAAACTAAAAGTCAATATAGATGAAGGCGAACCCCAAGGATGACCCTGGCCAAGTTGATTACCGAAATGATCCTACAATATGTATAGTATCCATAAGATGTACTATTTTTTATTTATATTATTTATTTATTTATTTGAAAAAGACTGCAAGCAACAGGACGCAGTCCCAGTTACAGCGTGCAGGAATAAAAATACATTGAAAAGTTAAAATACATTAAAAAGTTAAAATACATTAAAAAGTTAAAATACATTAAAAAGTTAAAATACATTAAAAAGAAGAGCAAACCTTCAACATCAAATGATCATCATAAACAGATTCATTTTTGCTCTCACGCGGAATCCGAGTTTTTTATGGATCATTTTATTAACACTTTACAACAAAGTTGAAAAGTGTTTATGACTTTGTTCATTCTGTCTGTCTGTCTGTCTGTCGGTCTGTCCGTTAGCACGATAACTGCCGTAAAATGACTTAATCAAAATGAAATTTTAGTATGTTGTTCAGACGGTCTGCAGGACCTACGGGAATATAACTGAATAATATCACCAAATTAGTTTTGGATTGAAACCGGGTTGAAAAAATGAAATACATTGAGCCCTATGGGACCTAATTTTTCAAACATTTTTTAAGCGGATTTAAAATTCACAAATTGCTTCGAAAATTTTAGGTAATATTCAAATTGTTCCATAAAATATATAAAAAAAAATCAGCGAAATATATTAAGTAGTTTTTAAAATAAAAATTAAAATAATAATAACACCTCTTATATGAAGTGATCACGTGACCATGATATGAAAAGATCACGTGACCCCCATCAAAATGATATATGGTATCCAACTTGTCTCAAAATCGTGAGTTTTAAAATTCTTTTTAATTCATATTGAGTGTTGTATCCGACCTAAAACCACTTTATTTTTGTTTGAATTCTGTGCATCTACATACTGAAACAACGCAATTACAATATATTTGAGTTTAAATACTCATACAAATTTGATTGCTTCTAAAACGAAGCCTATTTTTCACCTATGTAAAATGTAAACAACAAAATATGTAGAATTAGTTGTATTAGAATTGCTGTATTTCTTTAACACAATATCATTTAGTCCATGGAGTCTGCTTAACTGATATGAATTCATTGATTTTAGAAAGAGAAGGACGATATTTTTCGATGAAGTTTTACGCATAGAGTTTAATTACTTGTAGCTCCGAGGTCTTAATTTTTAAATAAAATAAATTATTATAGTATTGTGATGAATGACATGAATGGAAAATTATTTATGAATGAAATGCTGCTTTTATAGAGAGAGCAAGGCGCGTTATTTTTTCTATGACGTCATTTGAATGAATTTCAGTAGTTTTCGATGAAGTTTTCAAATATAATAAATTATCGTAGTATTATGATAATTCTAAAATTATTACCGAGGAATGTATCACATTTTAGAGATGTTTAAACCAGGCAATTTATTTTTCAATGCCGTCATTTGAATGAAGTGCATTTTTTTCGATGAAGGTTTAAGTTTTCAAATATAATAAATTAATGTAGATGTTATGATAAGTTTTAAAATATCACCGAGGAATGTATTTCATTTTAGACATGTTTAAATAAAATTGCATTGAAGTTGGAAAGTGTTTCATAATCAATGCTTTAAGCATGATTGATCTTTCTTGTTGTACATCAAACTTGGCCATCATACTCGCCTCCAAGTTAAATTGAAAATGAATACAAATTGTAAAAATATTAATTGAAGATGTTAGTTAAACATATATCTTTGTTGAAATAAATAATTCTTTATGGAAAATCAAATGTGTTTTAATAAGTAGTTTAATAATAAATTTAGAGGGTAAAGTAATAGAAATACATATATTTTGAAACAAGAATCACCCTAATGTCCATGTATCCACTTGCAATCAAACTCCATGTAATAATCTTCAAAACAATGGAAAGCGTATTCCTCAAAAATACACTAATATAATGAAATCGGTTAGGGAGTCAAGTTAGCACTGCTAGTAGTTAAAATATTATAAATTTACAGTCTAGGCAACTTCTGGTGTAGTATTTGTTACTTTATAGAACCCCTGCCTAACGTTTACAAAATTGATAATAAAATAAGAAGATATGGTGGACTTGAATTTCATGTTGCCAAATTGTATATCTCTATTTTGAGTCTTCTAATAGTTCAATATGCCATCCATGGTCGAATTTTTAAATCGATTTCTTGAGTTAGATATCATTAGCATACGAGAACATGACATAGCAATTTTATTGCGAAATCAATGTCTGTATAAGTGTCTGTAAAATGTGCACATCTGTCCAAAAAGAAACGGCACCCTTTACGTATACTTTGCATTCTAATCATGATATTATTGTGTATTCATTATTTATCAAATAGCTCTATCTAGTTGATCCATAATTCAGTCGACAGACGATAATTCAGTCGTCATTCCAGCGATGAGACATATATATGATATATTGTTTATAGAAAAATAAATATACATGATTTTTAATTATTGATTTATCTGAAAGTAAAACTTTTTGTGCAAAGGATGAATTAAAATTAAGCAACGAAATCACGTCTCAGTTAAAGTATGACACAAAATGCAACTGGGGGGCGCGGTAGCCCATTGGTTAGCGCGCTGGAGTTGACTCGGTAGGCCCGGGTTCGATTCCAGCCACTGCCAAAACTGCCGCCGTGTTCATGCGGAGTACGATCACGTTAAACATGTGGGTCCGAAAGTCCTTCCGAGAGGTTGGTGGTAGGGGAAGGAGGGTACGGTCCCTGTGGGTACCTCCCCCACTGGGTTCCGGTCTAAATTGGGTGGCACTTCCCGACCGTCCAAACAGTTACATTACACCTTTCTGGTAGGTCGGACGGTCTGGGTTTCAACAACAACAACAAAATGCAACTGTCTGTCTGTGGATTCTCTTCGTCAAACACGTTTCCATGTACGCTGTATTCGATTATCTTAATTTTGTAAATTTAATATTTGTAACAAAATTATTTTCTCCATCAGGAAACAGGAGATATATTATTAATTAACTTTAAGATGACTCACATAAGGCTACAAATTTAATTTCTTGGTTACATATAGTGGTGGAGAGGCTGTAAAAAGAAAAGTGGGATATACAAGTAGTAGTTGTAGGTGTTATACTGGATTTCTTTTTTTCTGTTATATATCAAAATTGAAAACTTATTACTTTTGAGAATCACGTGATATATGATGAAATGGAAATGTTTAAGACAGCGCGTTGTAATTTTTTGTCATATCGTCTATATTGTTTTATTAATTTATGCTTTCGCAATAAGTTATTTAAATTTTTCTATTCTATTTTTAAGATTTCAGTTGATCAGCACATTTTTCACCATGCATCTAGTGAACTGCAGTCTCAAACTGCAGTGAAATTTATAACTTCTATTGCATAGCGATCACATCTGTTTGAATAGCATTTCTACCATTGCCATTTGTTTGAAATTTAGTGCTATTAATTTGACCTGCAGCTTATAGTTATTATAATTTGTAAGTTAGAGTTGCTGTATAATAACGCTTATATATTCGTCACATAAAACAATTATTAATAAATTACAGTGAGCGTAAATCTTAACAAGAGTAAATCTAGTCCAAAGTTGTCTAATCAAAATATATGTCAACTAATCGATCCGTCTTTAAAGTGATGATGGTTTAAATCGCAGATCTTCAGTAAAGATAAAGAAACCACGTGTCCCCATGCATGTTTTTTATATTGCATTGTCTCGTCTATAATTTTAAATTGTAAATATTTATGGTCTTGGAATATTTCTGTATTTTATTTTACGCTGTGAATAATAAACCTTAACGATATTTTAACCATAACAGGGACGAATATATTACTGCAAAATTGCATTTGCAAGAAATAAAGAACTACCACAATAATTCATTCTAAATTATACTTTTGATATTTTGTGTATTTTTGTGTTATGGGAACACATAGAATAGTGCGCTAAGAATGAAATTTGAAATCTATTTTAGATAAATTATTCACAAATGAAATTTCTTTTTTATGTAAGAAACTCGTTTCCGTTGCATCGATTTTTCATAATTTTTCCATTAATGCGGAGGAAAAGTCTGCTTGAAATTCTCGTTCGCAATCAAATAAAAATTGTTTCCATGATACATTTCTGACAGAATATTTTTTATTCCATGATATTCGCATTAAGATTTCAGAACTTACGAAATCAAATTTGAATTTTTCTTGTTTCAGTGACGTAATGGGATTTTTCTGACAGTTTCAATAGATTTCATTTTAAGTGAAATTAATAATTCTCAGTAGATTTGCAAAAATTAAAATGTCAGTTCTTTTGAAGTTGGCATATATTTTAGTTTTGACTTTCGCGATGTTTCTGTTATATTTTTATCTATGTTTGAAGACAGAGAAAAAGGAAACAGACTCTTAATTTTAAAAAGTATGATTTTAAATGTACGATCATATCATTAGACGTATTATTTCGAAATATAGTTAAACATTGCATTTTGAACTCAAAATAGATGAAACATATTTTCAGCACGGTAATAAAATTATCATGGATGAGAAGATTCTGCCCAAGAATTGGGCATGGCTTCAGTGATCATTAATGAACAAGTCCTATTTGTGGATAATACAGTTTTGTGAGATATTAAATTGGGGAAATGTCATATTTTACATTTTGTATGGAACTCCTAATAGACATATCTAAATTTATTGAGGCACATAATTAAATCTATGTATTAATAAATTCACGAACTTACACGCTGGAAATAAATCGGTGTCTAAAATTTATGCATAATTGATGTAGGTGTGAATATATCACGAACCAAAAGTCGAAATTATACGAAACTTGGTGCGCATACTTAACAGGATAGTAGATGTATGGCAATAAAAAAACCAAAATCAAAAATAATTTTACATAATTAAATCTATATTACTAAGTTTACAACCATACAAGCAAGAAATAAATTGATGTCTAAAAGTTAAGCATAATCGATGTCAGTATGAATATTTCACAAACCAAAAGTTGAAATGGTAGGAAACTTGGTACGCATATGTAGCAGGTTAGTACATGTAAAGTAATGGATAAACCAATAATAAATATAATTTTATGAAGGAATTCTGCAATTAAACTATAACAAAAGGCGATTTTCTTAGACAAAAAATGAAACAACACTGACACATGAGCATTAAAGAGGGATGTTGTTCACCACTTGCACCCACCCAAGCCTCATTTTCATCTTTCATGCTTTCATTGCGGATGTACATGATGGAACTAGAAAAATGAGCTGTGCAAGCAAACATTCACACATCTGGAGTTGTGGTGTTTTCAGCTGCGCAATGACGATTGGTGGAGGCTAACGTGAAGCAATTCGCTAGTGCATTCCAATCATGCTCAAGGGGATTCATATCCGCACATTTCTAACCGACACATGCTTGTGTCATAGTATTAAGCAGCGCATTGAAATCCAGCTCCATTTTTCTTTCGAGATGCACAGGTATGCATTAATAGGCAATGTATTGCTTAAATTGGTAAATTGATGACAATTTACTTTTATTTTTCCATTCATAATTTTAATATTATTGGAACTTATGTATACAGACAAGTACCACTTCTGGTATTTACAGAAACAAAATGTTGTTTAATCATTTCTGACAATATAAAAGAAACTAGTTATTATAAAATAGTAAGTATAAAATTTATATTCTAGAATAATACATTTATACAAGCATTATAAAAGAAGAACAGAAACATTTATTAACGGTATATGCGTGCCTGTTAGTATGTCCGTGTCTGGGCTATGTGACAATATCTCAAAAACTAAGTGAGCAAATTGAATAAAATTTGGTACCCGTATCACTATCTTTAAATACTTGAATCTTGTGATTACAGCTGTATGAGATCACGCTCAGAATTCACCTCCCCCCACCTTGCTCATAAAAAATATTTTTATGAATATATTTTTAAAAACCATACAGAATTAGAATATACGATCATGATTTAAAACAATATTTTTATACGCAATTTACCATAAAATAGACATTGATTTAAGAGTGCCGCTGCAAATTGTTCTCGTGATATAACACATTTCGCAACCAAATATATCAACAAGTTACATAACATCACATGGACATTAAAACTCCTTAAATAGTCATGAAGAAGAATAACTTTTATAAATAACTTTTCAGAATTTCATATAAAATTAGAAGATACGATTATTTTAAAAGCATTATTTTATACGCAATTTACCATAAAACGACCCCATTTAAAGTGCTGGTGCGGTTCTTTTTTGTGATATTACACATTTTTCAAATAAATATTTGAACAAGTTACATAAAATTAAATAAACATTAAAAATTGTTAGATATATATTAAGAATTTTCAAAGCATTCTATAATTCAGAAACCAACTGCGCTTTTTCATTCAAAAAGAGAAATACGTATGTTTTATAATTGAAATATAGATGCTATATATAGTTCTATCTGTGGTTTGTAATTTTGAGTGGAATAGTAGTAAATATTTTGGTTGTATATTATTCTAATATACAACCAAACGAAAATAAATCAACTATTTTATACATATTTGCCCCTACTTTAATTCTCAAGCATGACGATCATTTTTTCAAACATAAGAATTTAATTGTTTATTATGTACAACAGTTAAATTCATAACCAAGTGATGCTGAGGCAATCACCATGGAGTTTAACATTGCCATTTCAAATCCACGGTTAAATATTTCTGGTAGGTTGCCATGACAACATAATCTGTTTTGGCTTTACTAGAATATAATGTATATACCACGCAGTTTCTCTTGCAAATGAATTCTCTTATCATGAACGATGACCATTTATTGTCAGCATGAAGAATTTTAAAAACGTCGTATTTTATACCCCCTACTGTTTTAGTTGCATTTAGCAAACATAAATAATTAGAAAAATAAATAAATAATCTATATTGAAAATGGATTGAGCATTTCTTACATGTCGAACTTTACGTAAAAATATTTAAACCAATTTGTCAAAGATATATCGAAAAACACACATTCACAAGCATAAAACTATTTTCTTCCTAACGTAAGAGCCTAACTGTTTATCATATACAACAGCTAAATTTATAATCCGTATGCTGATGAGAATACCACTAATGAGGTTTACATTGCCCTTTTAAATCTACGGTTACTGCTGGTAGGTTGCCATAACAACATAATCTATTCTGACTTTACAAGTATTTAATGCAAATACCGCACAGTTTCTCTTACAAATGAATTCTCTTATCATGAAAGATGACCATTTATTTTCAGCATGATGAATTTTAAAGATCTCTTATTTTATCTCCCTATCGATTTGTTAGAAAGCATATATAAATAAATAAATAATCTATATTGAAAATTGATTGAGGGTTTCTTAAATGTGGTTTTTTACGTAAAAATAATTTAAATCAATTTATCAAATATTTATAGAAGACCATACATTTAAAATCCGTGCAGAGTATGATAACAAAAGTCTTGAAATTTTCTGATATCTTCAATGGATAAAAAACAAAATTTTAAATCCCCTAAAAGATATTTGCATTTGAATATAGCACGTTTAAAGAATTCTTGCACTGATGAATAATGTCAGGAGAAAAAAAGGGAAATTCTATATAAGGATTCCATGCATGCAAATCCTTTCTGAAAAATAACAATTGGACCTATTGGATCTCTGATTTTTATGCTAAAGTGATATAAATTATACCGATATGGAAATACCTTGCATTGATTCGATAGTGATTTATGACTCTAATATATGAAAGAAAAATTCGGGTTTCTGAAATTTTAATCGTCAAGATTGAGTATAAATAGGTGGATACAAACTAAAAATGTGTTCCGGAAAATTTACAGTAAACTGTCCTGTAATAAAAAGAAAAATGGTGCTGGTTATGATACAGTAAATTTTTATTGCTTCTATATATTAAATAAGGTAACCCGGCGAATTCTTGTTTTTGCATTGCAAACATACATAAAGATTAATATGAATACGTTAATGGGAAAGTTAAGCTTAGAATTTTGATTTAAACCGTAATTAATCGCATATTAATTATATAAGGTTTAACATTGTCAGTATAGAAAATAATTAATTGATTCAGCGGGAAACTCACTTCACTGAGATTGGTTGTCAACACAAATGTCATAATGATAGCCGAGGACAGAGCAACCTTATGTTCTATTGTTGATTACTTAAAAGGGTTTTGTAACTTTAACTGTCATGATCAATTATAAATATAACTTAATTATTAATGCAATTATTCGTAACAGTTATGTGTTTTATTGTTGCTTCTTATGATCAATCAAATAAGGTTATTACGAAAACAAATTTTCATGGTCACGAAATAAATATTTACTTGTCTATTAATGCATTTGAGATTCTGTTTTTTGTAGCTACGAAATGCTACCAAATCAAAAGCAATCCTATTAAAATATTAATGGAATTTAAAAATTCTCTAGACTTGCTATCAGGTCGTCAGAATTATTTATAGTAGATATGGTTACTGAAACTAATATAAATGTAGTAAAATTCGCTATTGGATCGATGGAGCAGTGTGGATCAGTGCAGTTTAAAGCAATTGCAAGATCAGGATATTCAAGTAGTTATCAAGGTTGCGTTCAAATTATTATACGTGCAGATTCCTTTCCCCCCATGGTGGAGTGTGTAGACAAGGTACTGAACTCTGAATTAATAAAATATATATCAGCAAACTTTTTTCTAATAATTGGGACGCAACGACCAGACTAAATTAGATTCTATCGGCGCACTACTGTCATTTTATTATTATTTTAACAGTGACCTACAAGTTTGCATAGCTTCGAGTTTCTACGATTTACGATTTCTATGTCTACCCCACACCTATGACTCTTAAGACTGTGTTACATAAGATAAATCAATTGACTTCTCATATATTATTTTCGCGTTACTAAGATCTCATAAAATTATTTCATGGAATTGTTTACATTTTAAATTATAGTAAAATAATAAAAATTATATGCTGGTTGCTCCAAAGTGCTTCAATGATGCTCACTATACGGTGTAAACGTAGTTGCAATTATGTAATTGCAGTGTTTCCTTATACTATTTATATAGGAGATAGCTAAATATGTAAATAAATTCACATTAAGAGGATAAGCATTTTTATATCTAAGAACTAAAACCAAAATAACTAAATCTGTTAATGTATTCTGAACAAAATGATATCGTCATTATTTGCTGTTGGCTATCATCTCATACTGTTAAACCTCACACTTTTACATTTTTTACTGACTACTGACAAGGAAATGCTTGAAAATTCCAGTAATTTTATTTTTTGAAGCATAACGATTTCCGACTGAAGAAAATAATTAACAGGTAATTTGCTAAAATTGAAAACATAGACAGACCGAATAAGTGGCATTCAGATTCATAGGAACCGGATTTGATATTTGGGCACAGATGAAAATCTCTGTTAAATAAAATTTGATGCAAGTAGACTTGGCAAAGAGTTTTTTTTTTGTTTGTTTTTTTAGATTTACAAAACCCGCCTCACTTTTCTGAACATAATAAGATTTTCTACAGTTCTTTCTAAAGTTTTGTTGAAAAGTGATAGATATTATCTACACAATTTTCAATTTAGAATGCAGAAAATGTGTGAATCATCCAGAAAAAATTTAAGATATGTATATAGTTTGGCTCAGGCAATTCCCACATATACTATCTTGCGTATATTTCACCTATGTGATTCAGGGGTAGAATGTCCAGTTGATGCGTTTGAAAAGTTTCTGGATTGCCCTGCTGCTATAGTTTTTATTACGTAGCTGATCAACCATGGTATAGTTAATTAAAGGGGACTTTCTCATTAATAAATAGTTTCTAAATTAATGATTCAAAACATCAGGCATTGTGGGGTTATATTACACAAGAGGTTTATTGTGTATGACATTCCGAAGATTTTATAATCAACTTCACTTTGAGATGTTTTGTGTCATCATACTAAAGTTCATGCATAGTTTATGCTTCATAGTTTTATATCCGTAAGATGCACCTGTTAATTAACTACAATTGATTCAACTTTGCGTTCTGTTCTAATTATGTGAGAAATTGCTGCATGTTCTCAATTTAAAATTTTTATTTTAATGTATTAATATGCAAATGTGTTCATAAAATATTGTAAAACGTGTATTAGGTGAATAAATAAACTTACATAATATATTAACGAACGTAACGACATCCCATATCAAATATATGAGCGCTCAGTATACGCTAATAAGTGGTGTTTTCCAATAGAAAAGCACAATAATACATATTTGATACATTATAATTGGGAGTGTATATGTAAAGGAAGAAGTCCTATAAAACTATAGAAACCAGTTTACCAAATTACAAAAAATAAAAGTTTGTATTAACGATTCATGCAACTCAGAATAACAAACACATTTATAAGTTTCTGATATCCGCAATGGTGATAAACGGAATTGTGAATATCCCACAGGTCAATTTGCATTTGAATGCATCACGTTAAAGAAATCTTGCAGTGAAGGATATTTGGAAAAATAGGAAAAGTATTCTATGGAAATACTTTCCGTGCATACAAATAATAATAGGAAGGAGACAGAAAAAATGGGGTTAATATTAAACCATTTCTAACATATGGTTTAATTATGATATCAACGGCAGCCTCACCCTTTACAGGATAGATTTATTAATATATAAGCAACATTTTAGTTATAACTTTGAAAAATCATATTTTAAGAGTTTTATCAAAAATTCAGTAGTTGACTCCTTGATTTCCAGGGTCAGAATTTAAGAAAGAGAAGTTTCCAATATGACTCAAACTATGAATAATTGAAGAAAATATAATTTCTTTGAAATTTCAAAACTTTAAATAATACCTTAATTTATTTCTGGTTGAATAAATAATACAATACTACATTTGCTATTTGTTTTACTGTAGTTTATTTGTTGAATTATCACTTCAGACGCAAGGTAAGCATTGTAAATTGGTTGTAAAATATATTTTACGTAATCTCTACAAACAGCAGATGGATATATATATATCACTGAATTTGATATCATCAGAAGTGTATATAATAGTGACACTACATGTTATTATCCTATTCGATTTTTTTGCATTATACCTGAAATTGTAAACACGTATTGCAAATACTGCAAATTTTTACTACTTAAATTTCGATGGTACAAATTACTTTTATATAAAGTCGTATTTTACAGAACTGATAATAACATTTGTTCCTATTATTAAATTTTAAGGGCCTTTTTATAAACACGAGCCAAGTAGTTAAGCGATAAGTCTGGCAATGAATGTTTCACAGCTATTTACTCGTATTTCATGAAGTTCTTTAATGGTGAAGCTTATATGTTAAGTTGATTCCGATTACAGTTTAAGGCAATTTGGGTAAATCATCCCATATTTCCAACAATTTGATTTGAATTATAATTAGAACTCCTGCAGTTGTAATGTGCAAGTCCCGCTACTGTCAGATTTCCGTATTTTCAATTTTAATGCTACAATTCTAAAATTAATGAATAAAATCCTGATAAACATGATACATTATTTTCATTAAGAAATTATTTTTTCGTAATTTACCCCCAACTAGGGACTAATTTTAGCGTGTTACTTTGTTGGCGTCAGTAAAAATCGCTTTTTTGTCAAAACTGAAATGAAATGATTTCCTCTTTATTAACCAGGTCATCCAGCTCACCGAAAAGAAGCAGAATAATTTCAATAGACGACCGTGTAAAACATAGAATTATTAATAAAAAACAAATTAAAAAAATATATAACCCGCGAATATGAATTATTTATTAACCAAGCCGTGCAACTCTCCCAAAGGGCGCAGAACAGCTACAAAAGACGACCGGAAAAAACACAGAAATAACAATTGAATAACAATTTAACGAAAACATATCCCGCGAACAATATTTTTTTTTATTATCCAAGTCGTCCAGGTTCCTCCAAAGGATGCATAGCAGTTACAACGGATGACCGGGAAAAACATAGAAATAGCAATTGAATAACAATTTAAAGAAAGCATATCCCGTACACATGAATTATTTATTACTCAGACTATCCAACAACGGATATGCAGCAGTTGCAAAAAACGATCGAGAACAGTAAGTATTGGAAAACTGCAAATTTGATGCAACTACAGTGTTTAAATAGGAATGTATGAAAGCCATGACCTCAATTATCAGAATAAGTATATTAGCTATCTAATTGATTCACTATCAATCTACGATATCTTGAATGGTAAACTCCCACACTCAATCGCATGTCTTGCATTTTATAGGATTGAATGAAGATGCCGGATTTAAATTAGTATTAAAATATATAATAGAGCGATGTATTTTGTGCATTCCATGAGTTTGCACTCATAATGAGATTTTCCTTGAAATTTTAATATTTTTTGTATTTTTTAAAATGAGAAAATACAATTTTAAATCTAAAAGAAAATAAATGCATAGGTTTGTTTTTAATATATTCTGTGCCTTCGAATATTTTAAACTGATGTGGTGTTCCATATTTTAGCATAATAACAAATGGACTTTGAACAGCATCGGATTTCCGTGGTCACGAAACTTTCATGAATTGACGTGTCCATTTATAAAATTCCGTAAAATCAATATATCATCATTCAACATATTATTAATCATTCTATTGCATTTATTTCAGTCGCCAAACATATTTACTGTAAGGAATTTATTATTCATGAAGCATAATCTCTTAATTAAATGTAAGAAGGAATTATAAAATAAATGAAGTTCGCTCAATGAATAAATACTTGTAAAAATTATTTTGAAAAGTTGTTTGAAAATTTATTGAGAAAAATTTGTTTATGTATTAACATTGTATTAATTACCACATTTATCATTTTATTAAACATGTACAGGAAGAATATTACATTTTTGTGTGAATTAAACAGTTGTATTTTCAAGTATAGTATAAATCAAGAAACGTTTACCATTACAAAATAAACACATAACTAGTTAAAATAGTCCGGAATAGATCTTACCTGAGATGAAACGTTATCTTAATTCTAGGAACACTTAGGTGGTGTTTGTGACTGGTGATTTAACAGCAATAGCATCTTAGAGATTGATAAAAATATCTAATAAGTCTGTCGAAGGCTGCTTCGTAGGACGACTCAATTTATCCTCTACCATAAAGTTTAACAACATTGTCGAATATTTAAATAATATGCTGCCCTTCTAGCTATCGGCTATTCCATGTTGACAAACACTTTAAAAATGTGAAAATGCTGCATGGCTGTTGTTATTTGCAATAACAAGGCTATCCTATTTAAATAGTGTCTTATAAAATATCATAGTAATTGTGCATGAGAAAAACGTACTTCCCATCTTATTAAAGTTAGAAAATATTATGTCTCGTCAGTCATTGCAAATCCTCGTATAAAAAATCTGATGCAATATTGAAAACATAGAATGAGCGTTACATATAAATAATTTCACCACTTTTGTGAACATCAAATATATTTCATTTTCAGATGCAAAATAAGCATTTCATTGCTTTTGGCAAAAATCGAAAGATTGGGTGCATTTAAACTTACATACAACACCCAACACCAAGTTGCTATTGCCAATTGCCGATTCGTTGGTAATAATTTCGTGGGTAATAATTTCTTACCCACAGACATATTGGTTGTTCATTTTGACATTATTTACCAGAAAATTGATAATACGATTTTATAATATTATAATTTTATAATTTTATAAAATTATTTCAATAAGTCTTTATAACATATATAAGCCCATAATTTGAGGTAGCGTTCTTATACTTAATTAAGGTAAATTTTGAATGTTTAGTAATATAACAGGTCCTTAAACTGGATGAACACATACGTACACAGAGACAATCAGTTCTACGTACGTAAGAAATGTGTAACTCAAATAGAATTGATTCAGTGCGTTTGTAAATAGTTATAATGTTATGTTAATTTACAAAAGAGACAATACAGTTCTATATTTATGCAGTATAAGTATGAATAGGTATTGACCAAAGCTCTGCTTATCCCTCGAATTAGTTGGACCACATTATGCTTAAACAATTGAATCTAAAAGCATTGCTTTTAAATATTTAGGGCCATTCCTGCTTAGAAATGAAATGTTTAACATTTCTGAGAGGGTCCATAATTATGTTTGAAAATTAACACAAAATTATTATTAAATAAAAAATTTAGAAGACAAATGACCCTTATCTTTTTCTGAATATGAAGTCGAATCAGTCATCATCTAAGCGCTATCTATAGCCAATCTTGATAAATAGATTATTAGAAAATGTTTACTAAATTGATAAGTAGAAAATATGTAGTAAACAACTGTGTCTATTTTAGAATTTGATATAAAATTCATATCAAGTATCACATAAGCTCAATCAATAGTCCATCTTGAGAAATAAATATTTCAAGTAAATTTGGAATTTATAAGTCTGAAATAGAAAAAAAAAAACGAAAGTGGACATTCTAAGTGAAACTCTACTTCCGATGAAAGATGATGATGAATCTATATCAGTCATCATCTAATCAATAACAGATCTTGAAAAATAGATGGTTCAAAGAAAACTTTAAACGGAAACAATAGTATAGGAAAATATTTGCTACCAATTAAGAAAATGGGGAAAAAGACTTGAATGTGTTTTATATACTACATTCAGGCCACGTATATTACATGGCGACTATAGCTTAAAATCAGCTATTTGAGTTGTTTTACGGAATGTAAATTGCAAAATGTATTGGGGTTGTCGACCGGATTCAAACTCAGTTATGACCGAGTGGTTTGAATAAACGTCTGCAATTACGATCCATGCAGATTTTAACAGACATACAAATAACCCGATTATCTGTTTTATATAACTTTCTAGTACTTTTTTGAAGTTCGTAGGCGTAAGTAAATTAGGTTATTTTTTTATAGGAAATACTTGGGAGTTTCATTCTCTTAAGTAGAGTTTTTGTTTATTGTGAACGTGTTTTATGTTTCACTACTATTAAAGCCTGCTGAAGACATAAAAACATCAGTTGTAACGTTTTTAATACTTCAAACAGAGTTTGAAAAGTGTTTACGACTTGTGTTCATTCTGTCTGCCTGTTTGCCGCAAGATAACTGATGTTCGCAAGATAAATTCCGTAAAAATGACTTTATCAAAATGAAATTTTAGTATGTTGTTAAAACGGTCTGTGGTACACATATGGGAATGTAAATGAATGATATCACACAGTTCAACCCAGGATAAAAAAGTGAAACGCATTGAAACCTATGGGACCTAATGTTTCAAACATTTTTAAGCGAATTAAATTCACAATTACATTCAATTTAAAATTCACAATTTGTTTCGAAAATTTTAGGACATATTCAAATTTTCTCATAAAATATATATAAAAATATTTCAGCAAAATATGGTCGGTAGTTTTTTAAATAAATATAAAATAAAAAATAACTGCACCCATATTATATGAAAAGATCACGTGTCCCACGTCAATATAAAATATGTCATTCATATTTTTGTCTGTAAAAATTGTGATTTTAAAAGTTTCTTACATGTATATTTACTGTGGTATCCGTTCTAAAACGCTTTATTTTTGGGCATTTTCTGTGCATCTACATTCTGTGCAAACGCAATTACAATAATTTTTAGTTTAAATTATCATCAAACTTTGATTATTTCTACAACGAAGCCTAATTTTAATGGATGAAGAATGTAAACATGTGAGTGTGAAATGAGTTTTATAAGAATTGCATATTTTTTTAAAGCAAAATTCAGCTCTATAGTCTGGAACGAAAGTGAGGTGAATGAAATATTCATTTCTTTTGCATAGAGAGGCAGTCTTTCATAATCAGTATTTTATGCATGATTGGTATTTCTTGTTAATAAATTTAATTTTGTTACGGTATTTAGTGTCAAAAATGTTCGTCTTAATTGAAACTTGGCTGATTATTTTTTATCCGTGGATAGATTTCAAATGTTTATGTCCCTACCGGGAGCTGCGAGAGGTTCCTGAGAAACTCCACCCCTCCTCCTCACCATTTTTCGACACGGGACACAAGTCCTTTAACGCATTCCTCTCCTATGTTTCTTTAATTGGAGTCATTTTTCATATACAAGTTGAGTGTCAGCTTGCATATAAATGACTGACATATAGTTTAGTTGTAAAATATTTCTTTTTATTTTTTATAGCATAAAAGTACTCACTTGTATTAAATGAATTACAAAAAAAATGGAAAAATAATTTATGGTCCACGTCTTTGTATTCGGTAGTAATAAAGCCTGTCACAAACAGGGGAATTAACACATAAAATCATCAATCAGTTGCAACTTTTTAATAAATTTTATTTTGAATAATACTGTGTGGTATTTAGTGTAAAAAATAATTGTCTTGATTGAAAATGAGCCAGTTTGGTTGTGACCCATTGTCAGGTTTTATATGTTTATGTCACCACTAGGATCTTCGTGGAGGTTCTGAGAAACACCACCCATCCTCATCATTATTTTTCAATCCGGATAGTAAATCCTATGAATATTTCCTCTACCATACTCTTTTTGAATCATCATTTTGAATCAGGATATAATATGAATGACTACCATGGCATTTAGTTCTAGGGACATTTTTATACAATTTTTATGGATAAAAGTATCCACATTATAAAATAATACCACGTTAATCCACTTGTATTAAATGAATTGCACAAAGGAAAGGAAATATACATCCATTTCATAAGCGGTGTTTAAATTACTAAGTATACTTACATATGAATAGAAAGTTTTGTCTGTTCTTAACAGAGATAGTGGATATATGGTAAATACCATTGTGACTACTTTAAATTGAACCGTGATACAAAACGGAAAAAACATCATCACATATTCGAGTCGAACAGAATGTTCAACTACAAACATCGAAACATAAACAGAAGTAAACTATTGCGATTCTGACAATGTAGAATAAGATGTTGATATTACAAATGGAAAACCATTGTACATTTCCAAACGGTATATGTTTAAGCATAAAAATAGTATATTTTTACACCTTTTGAATAATCCAGCTTTGCACATGTTAGACATGTTATTCACATATACACACACACACACACACATATATATATATATGTATATATATATATATATAACAAGTCAAAAATTGAAAGTATAGTAATTTGTATAGTATAGTATATAGTAATTAGTATATAGTAATTTGTTCAACATCAATATATTTAGAGAACTGTTATTTGTAATGAAATTTATAGTACTTTCCTGGGGTAAAACTAACTGAGATTTTAAAGTTTCTAAATTAAATGCATGAATTTATTCAGTGATAGTACTTAGTGGCATTGTGAAAGTGTATATTTCTAAGAGTAGTGCACCCTAACTAAAATTAATTAGGATAAAATTACTGGCATTAACATTGTATTATTTTATAATGCAGATGCATAAATGCATCTGCATTAAAAAACAATATTAATAAATAATGCGCAGTATTGGATGTCAATATTTAAACAGATTATTGTGGCTTTTCCATTGATTCCAAAATCAAATATTTTATGGTTTATCAATGTATTTTATTCCAAGAAATAAAATGATAATGTAAAAGTATAAAACATTATACATTTGTGCTTTTGTGAAAACTCATTGAATGTTCTCTTTATTTATAGGAATACCTGGAATCAAAATAAAACCTGCTAATAGTTTAGATGATACAACAGGTATGAAACCATCAAATCATCTTTAAATATTTTTACCCATTTTGTGTGTGATAAAGCATACTTTGTGTTTTCTGCGTATGACAAAACCTAATTCAGCCTTAACTCAGACAACATTCCTTAATACCACTGTCGTTCATTCAGGTCGTTCCATTCAGAGAGAAAATATTTTTGAATAGTTTGGTGTTTAACAATAGTTTTGTATTTTACAATAGTTTTGTATTTTAAGCCCAACAATTCGATAACAGTGTTTTTAGTTTCGTCTGTTTGTAACGTTTGCAGATAAATTGGACGAACTTGGCTACTACTTTGGCTGCATATTGCAAATTTAAAAATACATTAAAAATGACACAGTAAGAAAGCGTATAATTGTTAACGTGGTGCTATATCTAATTAATAACATGGTGCGAAGCATAATCATTAACGTATCCACTATGAATTAATTATTATGTCTCCGCAGAGTATGAGCATGTTAAATCAGTAAGACCGAAAGTCTTTCAGAGCTATACTGGGTAAGGGAAGGAGGTTCTATCCCCGCGGTTTCTTCTACCACAATGTTCGGTTTAAATTGGGTGTTACATTGACTTCACCAGTGCGTAAGCTCGTATTTTTTAAACAATGGCTGACTTCCTCCTCATCCTAAAGATAAAGCTAGGAATCAAACCACGGGTATGGTGTCTAAACGTCGATCTATTAATTGATCTACGTTTTTTTTTCTGTATCTTTAGTGAAATATTCGAAAAAATTATATGATTTATATCAATATCTTTAAAAATGTTATGTATTTACATTTAGAAATATTGTATTGCAATTATTTATATATTGACAAAATATAAATTGCATAAGAATATATTTTTATTGACAGCCAACTTAGAAACTATCACGTGTCTTATAGATAGTTGTGTGTTTCTTATGTACCTCACACAAATGAAAAAATTATTTTGAAGCTAAGATATTTTAAGTTATTCTTTTTTTGCTTCTCTTAATCAAGAATTATATTATAATTCTTGGTGGGTTATATTATAGGTGTCGTTGTTGACGACAATTCATTTGACTAATTAAATCTCTACTACGAATGTATAAGTTCTCATACATTATTTAAGTATGTATTTAGAACTTAAGCCACGCTTTATCTCAAATGCTCAATAATTTATAGATATGAGACATTATATAATAAAACCAATACTTCCAAAACTTTCCTCAATAATTTTCTGTCTCTGATATCGACGTTTAACTTAGTATTTACAAATCAATAATGTATCTTGGAGTGAAAGCGGAAGTATTGACATGTGCTTGGAATTATTTCTAAATAAATCCAATAAATAAAACCACGCGAATGTAATGATAGTCCACATTAAAGTTTTAAATGCAAGTCAAAATATCAAAACTATGTAGCTTTAAAGACATATTTTATTACATGATTGATTTACAGTTTTAAAGTTAGTTCCTAACTTTTACGTTTACCTTAATATTGACATTGATGGTAATTTAAAAATGTAACTCATTAGAGAAATCTTATATAAAAATATTTAATTCTGTCTGTGTCTTCTGTAGCGACATCTTGAAGCTTGTAACAGCCGTGAAATTCACCATAAGGGTAAATATACGCCAAGGGGATTTCTTTTGGCAAGATATTCTTTTAAAAATTGGGATCAGTTTTTAGTTACTAATATTGAAGCGCCATTGAAATTTTCCATTGGAAATTTAAAAAATATATTGGAGTAACGTTTTTAGCGCTTTCCACAAGTCAATTTCTTACCGATTGAAAATATTACTTCAGAATCTCCATCTTATTATTATTTAAAAGATCTAATAATGTCCTTATCAATGATCTCGCAACGATGTTTTCAATTTCTGTTACAATTTTCAAAAACAGAACTGCATATTAACCCAACTATAAGCAGGTGTTGGCGATGTAAACAAAGTTCTCCCGTCTTCATGACATCAACTTGTGGCGTATCCGTTTCTATGAGGAACAATGACATATTTATAGTGTCAAAGACTCCTATATAGAGATCTGAAACATCAGCCGTTTTGAACATACATTATATTTCTTTAGTTTTAAAGATATGACGTTTTTTTTTCACATACATAATAGTATAATGTATAGTGAAATTATTGTGAAAGTATTGTCGGAAATTTTAATTCAGGTTTTCGACGAAAAAGTAAGATTAAAGCATCTTTGAACTCGAACCGAACGTTTTTGAAATGATGTCTATTTATGTGTATGTCACTGTTGGTGTATGTATGTCACTGTTGGTGTTCCAAGGATAAAACGATATTCCAAGGATAAATGAAAAGTGTCAAAAGTAATTTGGTGCGATTAATACAATCAAAAAAGGGTAAATCGGAATTGATTTCGAAAGGGATCACATGTTAGGGTACCCCCTCTCCCCCATTTTTGAAGAAAAGTTATAAATTGTTGCAAAATAATTTTATGTAACAATAAAATAACAATTTTGAGGGTGTCATTTTATTAATATACGCATAGTACAAATTTTAGGACACCGACATGAACCGTTCTGGAAATATATCGTCATTTGGGAATGATTTTAAAAAAAAAAAATCCTTAAAAAATCTGAACTGTCAATAATGTTAAATAAATGAGACTATAGACGCGATACCACATAAGTGAATGCACCATTTCAAAAATAATTTAGAGCGAACATTACAATCAGTTAATGCTTGAACACAATTGTTTTAAACCCAAGATAACTTTCAATATATCCTTAAATGATTTTATGAATTTTTGACAAAGTCATATATAACCAGTACTTTCACTAACGATAAATAAATGATTCTATACAGACATAATTTTAATTAAAAAACGAATAATAGAATATTTTGAACTATAGTATAAACCACTCTATATACAGGGTGTCCAGTGCTATCGGTGCCCAATGGCTATTTCCCCAAACCTTAGTCACAGAGATATACTTCCAATTGCAAAAATGCCTTAAATTTTAAAATCTACTATCTTAGAAAGAGTTTAAATCAATAAATACATTTCTGAAAGAAATACGAAATATAAATTTTTATACGGTACCCCGGTCCTACCAATTATATTTGGGAAAATAATCCTCATATAATTTCATGCAAAATAAAAAAAAATCTTCCTTTTACGACCAAAGTTCACTGAGTTATGAAGCATTAAGCTTTATGACTAAGGTCGCTTTACCACGCATAAAAATGTCTGTTTTCTGGCAACCAACCAATCAGGGACCGTACCGAGCATTTCTCATCACAAAAAGTGCTCCAACTTTAAACAGCTATAAGTCGGTTAATTTTGGTCGTAAAAGGATGATTTTTTTATTTTGTATAAAATTGTATAAGGATGATTTTCCTAAATATAATTGGTAGGACCGGGGGCCTGTATAAATATTTATATTTGGTATTTCTTTCAGAAATGTATTTATTGATTTAAACTGTTTCTAAGATAATAGATTTTAAACTTAGAAACATTTTCGCAATTGGAAGTATATCTCCGTGATTAACGGTTGAGGAAATAGCCATTGTGCACAGGTAGCACTAGACACCATGTATATTCCAGAACTTTCGAATGAACAAATCAGAATCTTCAATACTGTTATATAAATAATCAGTTCATATGCATTTTTCATTACAAAATTGATGACATAAACTTTAGAAAACTAGCACGATCCTTACTGAAAATATTGCATGTTTTTCAAATAAATTTATAAAAAAAAAATACCTAAAGTTTAAAATAAAATTAGCATGATCCAATATATTACCTTTCCATAAACAATATTATGCAACAAATATGTTAACATCATTTCCATATACCTAGTTTGTTCCATTCACGAGATAAGTAATTTTGTAGCGCAAGAATTTGTCATCATGTATTTATTTCACAAGATATTAATTATATACCATGTGGAATTAATGAAGATTTTGCATGTGAGTATAAATGAATGATTCTGCTTGAACTAACGTATTGCAAAATTATTTTAAATTTCAATTTACATGATTCAATTTACATAATTTTAATACCAAAAAGTTTATATTCTATGATATTAGGATAACATATATATTTTATGTAATATTTTGTTATATAAAACAAAAAGTTTGCAGATATAAATAACTTTAAATAAAATTTTTAATTTCGTTTTCATAGTCTCTCCACGGAGACTTCTGGAAATATCTATTTCTCAAAGAATAATAGTTCTATAGAGAAGTCTCTGGAACATTCCGGAAGTCACAAAATTGGCGATAAATCGCCAAATCTGGTAGCGTCATCCTCAATTTGGGCGTTGGCAGCATTATCATTGCAGATTGCATTATAGAGTTTTGTACGTGAAGCTTTGTTTGATAATACAACGTTAGAGATTCCTAAATTTCAAAATTACCGGGCCAAGAACATTTTAGCAAAATCGATAATTTATATTAAAAAATTTAATTATATAAATATCAATTTTGCCAACATATCCAGGCATATATTAAAGATATCGTAATTCGTATGCAGACGAGAATCCTGAAAATAGTTATTTTATCAAAATATTTTTGATTTCAATTAGCACACCTTACAAATGAGCAATTTTTAAGGAAATTCATTTTTATTCCTGTAATTATACTATTTAATGTTTAAAAATTTTGTATAGTGCAGAAATGCTTTAAGAAATGAATGATTGTTAAATATGTACTATATTACTATACAAGATGTTAAAAATAATATTGATGGATTTAAGCACTTATGCTTTTACACATTCACACCATATTTGTATGAATAAGCCGATCTAAAAATGATTAACTGCTTTTTCTTTCAGCTTTGCAATTTCTTTTATAAACTCATCTAACATTTTCTTCCTTTTTATTTGACTATTACTCAATTTATCATATTTTACATTAATATATTTTGCCTACAGATGTAGATTTTCCGGAAAATTTTTCGCAGTGTAAAATTTTCAGGAAAATGTTGAACTTATTCTTAAATATTACATTTAAGCTAGAATAATATGTCCAGTGACTTTTAAAAGTATATATATATATATACATATAGCACCCTTTATACGTTTAGCACCGTTAGGAGCACCGTTTATACGTTTCTCAATTATACGTCTTTTACATTTATACGTCGTTTACATTTATACAGCACAATCCTGATTCATTCCTAACCATGTAATGATAAAATATTTCGGTTATACGACGCAAATCTTCGGTTATACATCGTTTTCTCAGTTTTTCCGCTGATAAATCTTGCTAAACTTCGAAAATTTCCATTCCGATAGAACATTTGGGAATTGCCACCACAAGGGTAGATGTACTCTGACCACGGTTACATTGGTTGCAACTGTTACAAATTTAGGGCGCTTTTTGATTTCCAAAGAATTCTCGCTCAAGCTGTCAAATTTGCATGGCAACCCGAAACTGCACCTGCTGCGGGAAGAAAGAACATTGAGAGGGTCTATTCACCAGACTCCTTTGTTTGATAAGCAACTCATTCTCAATTCGAATTCGTATGATTTTGAGAGCTCATGTTTCAGTATTGCTGTTCAGTATGTTGGTTATTATCATTCTGTTGGTTTCTTAAAAATTTAACGTTCTCCAAAAATGTCCCGAAAGCGTAAAGCACTTTCATTAAAAGATAAGATTGAAATTTTAGAAGAATTTGGCAAAAGTACAGGAGTAATAAAAGTACATTTGGCTAAAAAACTAGATATTCCAGTTTCTGCTCTGAAAACCATTGTCTATGAAAGAAAAAAAAATCGAAGACAGAACAGCAGCTTGCGGAAACTCTGCTTCGAAGAAACTGCGTATGCAAGAAGGCAAATTGCCTGAATTAGAGGACGTATTGTTTCCGTTTTTAACACAATGCCGTGTATCAAATTTTCCCGTGAGTGGGCCCTTTCTTCTGATTTTTTGATTATGAAAATATTTTTTTAATTAACATCTACCTGTACGCACATAAATCGTATAAAACAAGATGTGTATTTACTTAAGATATGCATGTATGAAATTAAAAAAATCTGATGTGAGCAACACATGACTTTCCTTATATAATGTAATAAATTTACTACTTTTACAGTAAAAAAATAGGTTTTTCTTATAGTAGATACTAATATTCTTTCCAAGATATTGAATTTTCGACAATTAGTCGTCATTTTCATTGATTTAGCGTCATTTTTATCCATTTGGCGAAATTTTCGTTAATTTGGCGACATTTCAAAAAGTCGCCAAGTTGGAGACATTCTGCCAAATTCGTCGCCAAAATTTCGCCAAGCGTTATGGATGAAGAAATAAGTTGTTCTTACAACAGAAAAATGACTATTGGCGTTCAAATACAAAAGTATTACTCAACGTATCTTTTTTCATGAATGGAACGAGCTAAATCTACGAGAATGATGTCACCCAATTTATCGCAAGGTATTACATATGAAAAATGAAAATGTTTCTCAATAGGAAATATTTTTTTTTCATTTTATATAATTTTTTTGAGAAATGTGCAATATCTCGAGAACGGTTCTTGTTAACGTTCTAAAATTTATGTCAATAGTTTTCTAATGAAAAATTATATAAGAAATGTCTATTTACGTAACTTTATTAGTGGTTTTGATTTTTTGACGATTTTTTCAAATTTCATTCGAAAATTTAGGGGGGGTTCTGAACATTCGATTACGTATAAAAGCAATAGGCTTCCAGTGTTTACGGATTGTGATTTTTGTACAAAATTTGGTTCGAATCGGTCCATTCGTTCGTCAGTTATCGTCTCCACAGACTCACTGACACACACACACACATATTTTCACACAGACATCACTTCAAAAATGTTTGATTGGTGATCAGGGATGCTTGAAAAGTGCTCTCCCGTCGAAAACTCGATTTCGAATTTTCGACCCCGTCACAATACTTTCCTTATACATTATGTATATAAGGAAAGTAATAAAAGTATGATTTTTTTCACTTTTATGATTGTAAATTTTCAATTAAAAAAATTAATAAATATTATTTCAATACAAATAATATCTTAAAAAAATAAAAATATCACTTTTAAATAAATTAGGATGATGTGCAGCATTACATTTGTAATAATCAAAGTTGTTTCTTAAAATTCCGATTATACGTATTTCCATTTAAACGTCTTTTTTGAATTTTCTTTGAGAAAGGTATAAATGGTGAAAATAAAATAGTTAAAAAATGGTTTAAATTTGGAAATATATAAAAATATTCTATGCACAAAAAATTTTAATACATATATATTGAAGTTAGCAGCTGCAACTTAATATTTTCGTTGAGTACCTGGGCTTTTGAAGATTTCTAAATTATATTTTATCTATAGCAATAGAAAAACTAATTTTGTAGATCACGGATTTAAAACAATGCACAAAATAAATAATAAATTAAAAATAAGTAAATTTGCAAAACAGTCTTTCTAAATCATTAATTATTTACTGTTTATTACAGGTGTAAGTAATAATTTATTAAATATATAACTTTCATATGCAGGCTTGCTTTTTACTTTCCTTATATACATAATGTGTAAGGAAAGTATTGTGACGGGGTCGAAAATTCGAATTCGAGTTTTTTGACGGGAGAGCACTTTTCAAGCATCCCTGATCACGAATCAAACATTTTTGAAGCGATGTCTGTGTGTGTGTGTCTGAAAGTATGTGTGTGTGTGTCAGTGAGCCTGTGGAGACGATAACTGACGAACGAATGGACCGATTCGAACAACATTTGGTACAAAAATCACAATCCTTAAACACTGGAAACCTATTGTTTTTATACGCAATCGAATGTTCAGAACCCCCCTAAATTTTCGAATGAAATTTTGAAAAAATCGTCAAAAAATCAAAACCGTTAATAAAGTTACGCAAATAGACATTTCTTATGTAATTTTTCATTAAAAAACGATTGACATAAATTTTAGAACGCTAACATGAACTGTTCTCGAGATATTGCACATTTTTCAAACAAATTATCAAAAGGTCATATAAAATAAAAAAAAAATATTTCCTATTGAGAAACATGTTCACTTTTCATATGAAATACCATGCGATAAATTGGGTGACATCATTCTCGTGGATCTAGATCGTTCCATTCCTGAAAAAAGATACTTTAAGTTATACTTTTGTATTTGAACGCCAATAGTCATTTATCTGCTGCAAGGATAAGTTATTTCTCCGTCCATAACTCTTGGCGAGATTTTGGCGACTTATTTGGTGGAATGTCGTCAACTTGGCGACTTTTTGAAATGTTGCCAAATTAACGAAAATCTCGCCAAATGGGTAAAAATGACGCTAAATCAAAGAAAATGACGACTAATTGTCGAAAATTCAATATCTTGGAAAGAATATTAGTATCTACTCTAAGATAAACCTATTTTTTTTACTGTAAATGTAGTAAATTCATTACATTATATAAGGAAAGTCATGTGGTGCCCACATCAGATTTTTTTTAAGGACATATTAGAAAGTTTTATTCTCACAAGCAAACAGTTTTATTTGTGATATAAAAATGTTATAAGAAAAGATTGCTTATAATTTAAAAATAAACTATTACGTATTATATTAACAATGTTTAAAAAATACCCGTTACCCACGGTTGGAAAAAAGGGGGGTCAAATCAAGTCCATTTTTTAAGCAAAAAAACATTGTTTAGACCAATGTAGTTTTAATCAGCCATTCCTGCTGCTGATAATTGAAAGAAAAATCTGGAAGACTTCTGTTTTCGCCCTATGGTACATACATTAGTCCAGCCCTGGAGCTGCCACATTCTTGAATTACTACTACTCCCTACTACTACTATTACTACTAAGAAATTAATGGTAGTAATAAAAAGAAATATAAATTGTTCAGTTTTTTAAAGGCATACGAAAGATATAATAATACTTATAATTAAATTTAAAAAATAATCATATATATATTATTAAAAATTGTTTAGAAGATACCTGTAACGAGAAAGAGACAATATGATGGACTTTGAATCAAACATATATTTAATGCTATTAAAGTATTTTCCTTCAGCCGAATAACTTGCAAATTTATTCAATATTTATTATATTTTTATAAATTTTACGGAATTAATTTCTAAAAAAAATGCTTCTAAATATATTTCTTGCTGTTTTATCAGAATGAGTAAAATGTCATTGGTGTTCTTCTAGTTTTTGTGTATTTTTTTTCTTGAAAATAAATCATTATTCCTATTTCTCTTAAAAATTAGAAAATTAAATAGTCAAAAACTCCATGTAAAGTCACCCAGGTTTCAAAACGTAGTTTGGAAAAACATTTCATTTCATTTTCAAATGAATTGGGGAGAAGAAAAAAGATGCTAAATTTTACAAGAAAAAAAATGGCGGAAAATTTTCCGAAAATTTCTATTTCTGTGAAAATGTTGTGCATAAAATTTTCCGATCCTTATCTGTAATTTTAACTGAAGTCATAAAGTTCATATTTGATTTTTTGCCAGTGCAGATTTTAATCAATACAATATTACTCATTTGTGACATTTCTTTATTTTACCAGAGTATCCAGAATTACATGCCGTCATAGGATCTACAGTATATCTGCCTTGTAGTTTAAGCCCGCCTTCTACCGATGATGCCATTTTATTAGTCCTTTGGTACAGACTGGATTTGCCCAACCCAATCTATACACTGGATACCAGAAGCATACCTGAAGCCAAACACTTTTCAAGTAAAATCCTTGGCTCCAGGGCGTACTTCAATGTGAGCAGGAGAAGCACTGCTCACTTAAAACTTGAGCCTGTAGAGGAAGATGATGAGGGAGAATACAGATGTAGAATAGATTATAAGAGGGGGAGGACGTTAAACCGTTTGGTGAAGCTCAATGTCATTGGTGAGTACAGAAAATGTATTTGAGTGAAATTGTTTATGCATGTTACATTAATCAGTCTAGAAGTGGTATATAGGTATTGGAATCTCATTCTCTTACTGACATTGCCTTCCCTAAGGTTTTTATTTTTTAGTGACTTGCTATTAAAAGTTGTGTGTGTTAATTACAATCTTATTATAAATAATGGTCAAACACTTAAACAATCCACATTTTAAAGTTTGTATTTTTACTTTCCTTAAATATAATAATGTATAAGGAAAGTATTGTGACGAGTCGAAAATTCGAATTCGAGTTTTTGACGTGAGAGCACGTTTCAAGCATCCCTGATCACGAATCGAACATTTTTAAAGTGACGTCTGTGTGTGTTTGTGTGTGTGTCAGTGAGACTGTGAAAATGCTAACTGACGAACGAATGGACCTATTAGAACGAAATTTGGTACAGACATTACAATCCATATACACTGGAAGTCTATTGTTTTTTATAAGCAATCGAATGTATGGAACCCCCCCCCTAAATTTTCGAGTGAAATTTTGAAAAAATCGTCAAAAAATCAAAACCTCAAATAAAGTTACGCAAATAGACATTTCTTATGTAAATTTTCATTAGAAAACGATTGACATAAATTTTAGAACGTTAAAATGAACCGTTTCCGTGATATTTCACATTTTTCAAAAAAATTATCAAAAAATCATATAAAATAAAAATAAATATTTCTTATTAAGAAACATGTTCACTTTTCATATGTAATACCATGCGATAAATTTGGTGACACCATTCTCGTGGATTTAGCTCGTTCCATTCATGAAAAAAAGATACTTTGAGTAATGCTTTTGTGTTTGAACGCCAATAGTCATTTATCTGCTGTAAGAATAACATATTTTTCCGTCCATAACGCTTGGCGAGATTTTGGCGATGAATTTGGAAGAATGTCGCCAACTTGGAGACTTTTTAAATGTGTCTAAATGAACGAAAAACTCGCCAAATGGGTAAAAATGACTAAAATTCAATATCTTGGAAAGAATATAAGTATCTACTATAAGAATAACATTATTTTAACTGTAAAAGTAGTAAATTCATTGCGTTATATAAGGAAAGTCATGTGCTGCCCACATCAGAGTTTTTAAATAGATTACTTGAAGTACAATGTTCTTTAAAGCTTTCTATGGTAGTCATGAAACCGTGGGCTTTAACAGTTAATTCTCTTCTGAAAGATGGCATAGCCTTAGATGATATAATTTGGGAAGACATAGTCTTAGATATAGCCAGTAAAATAATATTTTCTCTATGATAGCATAATGCAAAATTCTTGAACACTCCATAGGTACTATCGACAATGTTATTTTAAAAGCGGAATAATTAAATTATTCGATATAACTATAAAGTGGGTCTTATTTTTGATACCATATAGAACATTTGACTATTACTATTATTAACTTACCTGTAGAAGAAGATAGTCCCCATAATATATAACATTAAATATTATTAGAGGTTTTTATGAATGATTTTTGCATAATTTTTATATTATAAGCAGTGGTAAAGCAATTACATATGTTATACCTAGTCCAAACAACCCCGTAATCAATCAAATTATACACAGTGGAACTGACATGCTCTTTGAAGGTCAATTCAACGATTATACTGATATGTCCTCATCATAATGATAACACGGTATTTAAATTAATACATTTTGTTTATTTATCATCGGAGTTTGTTGTTTGTCTTGAATTGGCATTAATTCCAATTGATTCATTAATATACCCCTTGATTTAATTCAGAATATTTTATTATTATAGGAGTATGGTTATAATATTTATAAAAGTACGATTGAATTGTTGGCGCAATCTATCACATGGTGTTAGAACTAAAAATAATGCCGATCCGGTGGTCGAACGTTCAGGAGCATGCGTTTCCGTTTGATCGCTGGATTGCAGGGTTGCGGGTTCGAATCCCGCCAACGGGCATGAATATTGTCATGTCGAGGCCAAGTCAGGATTTGGCCCTTCGGGGAGTCTCTATAAAAAGTGAAGCTGCAATTATCTTCCCCTTTGCCATGGGATACCCTGGAGGGTCTTGTGGACGTGATGCGTAGGCGCTCCTTCACCACAGGGGAATTAGTAACGAACGAACTAAAAATAAAAATAATTTTCCATTGCTGAAACAATTCTACGATTTCTTTATTGATAAACAAAATCAATTTTGATTTTTTTATCTATCTTTCGATTTTTATATCTACATCAAGCTAAGAAATTACGAAAAATAAAAACACAGGTGTCAGATTTCTGCAGAATTCATCGAAATTCGACTGATTGGATTTATGGTGCTATCTATTGTGTACGTCACTAAACCTAAACGAAATCCATTTCTTTCCTTAATCCGGTCCCTTTTTGAAAACTGCAATGGATTAATTCTTTAAGTACTTGCTCTTTAATTCCGGGCAATGTCGGATAATTTTTCTAGTAGTTAATAAAATAAAACTTCCCGTTACGTATTATATATTTTCCTTTATTACATCCTTTATTTACTTCTTCAAAGATTTACTTCTGCAATTTCTGTAAAATAACCACTCACTAACGAAAATTCAACAAGTAATATCATCGATATTTTAATCATTTATTTACATTCCAAATAGGCGCAAACATAAATCTCTCAGTGATTTATCTCGCATTGCCTTCGGCATACATTTGGAATCTTTGGCTATAATTCGAATATTAATTTCGATTTCAACGTTTGTCAAGTTACATCCGGCACAGATATCGCTGAAAATGACAAAGTTATGTATAATGCGTCAAAATAAATTATTGATGGAGTATAACCTATTCCAAAATGAAGAAATTAATAGTTTCCAACTTGAGACAGATATTTAACTTATACTTGCGTCAGAATAAATAGTGGATATTGAATTACATAAGAGTATTTATATATTTCACAATTTTTAGTTGCGGAACTACAATAGAATTTTATTAAATTCCTAATTTCGAATATGTATTGTTTGGTACCAACAGTATTTGAGGCCTAAAAATGTACAATTACGTATTATGGTATACTTAAATTTGGTGTTCACGGAAACACTAATACACAACACATATGTTAAATAATTGATGATAATTCTCACAAAACTAATATTACTTTTTTGGACCACGGTTAAGCTTCAATAATTTTCAACTCAATTTTTATTGCATATTGGTGTATAAATTTGAAAGAGAAAACTTCATCTGAATGTCAACTAGAGTGTGGGGTCAACTAGAGTGTGGGGAAAGTCAACTAGAGTAAGACAAATTTAAATTTGAAAAATCTCTATCGTTGCATCAAAAAATCTTCATTATACGTAGCATTTTTCACTTCATTATAATGGTCGAAAAAATCTCCATTGATACAGTCGGCATTGATAAATTTGACAATATAAACATTGGTAGCATAACTTCCTTTATCTTCCTTCATGGTGATGTATGTCGAAATAATTGAAATCATAATGAAAGTCACAACTGAATTTTTTGACAGATGTACACTTTTCGGGACCTCTAGAATACGGAAAAATTATTTTTAGCGTGACGTATGTGTATGTGTGTGTTTGTCTGTGCAATGTATGTCCACTCTAACTGAAAAATAAATTAACCAAATTTTATAAAGAAGTTTTATTTTTTAGGGGGGTTACTCCACCCCTACCCCCACCCCCATAGTGGTCCAATGACGCACGAACACAAATTAATCATGGTTATTTTTCAATTCAATGATTGATAACTCATTTTATGTATAATCATATCACATTTAGTCCTATGCTCCCATGTTAAAAAAATATACAATATCGAATAAGTTTTCCCTCGAATAAATTTTTTTTTTTATGATTTTGGATAACAAAGTCGAATATAAAGTTTTCTGAAAACCAAATACTATTTGTGGTAGCTATCGAATATGGAAGAAATCGATCACAAACAGCGAAACAGACATACATCACTAAACTAATCAAAACGTGTTCAGGAAATCCTAAACACATAAAAATGTGGAGTGTTGAACTTGTTTACTTCCATATTCATAGGCAAATTATTTAAGTCCTCCATAGGACCCATACTGGAAAACTGTATTAAACATTGGTACATTGAACAACTGCATTAAACAACAAACCGCTGCTATACCCCTATACTTCTCTTACCGAATCCTGGCAACGCCTGTTCCAAAAGCATGTATGTTTGTCATGAGATTTACCCACACTCTTACATAAAAAATCCGACTCATATGGATTAATGGGACATCCCACCATTCACTCATAAGTGGTTTTTACAATTGAAGGAAAGTTTTCCAAAAGTTGAAAGCCATATGTCTGTGACTACAGAAAGTCGTTTCGGGAGGGGCAGCCCAATGATTAACGCGGGGGATTTAACAAGAACAACCCAAGTTCGATTCCCGACTCCAGCCGAACTGTCCCGGTGTTCACCTGGAATAGGGTACGTTAAATATATTGTCGGTAAATCCTTCCGATGAGTTGATGGTAGAAAAAGAATGTGCAATCCCTGTGGATGCCGCCCCCACTGGGTTCCGATCTATATTGTGTGGCATTTCCCGGCCGTTCAAACAGATATCTTACACCTTCGGGTATGCCGGACGATCTGAATCGAAGAAGAAGTATTTTAATAAAAGGCATCTACACTGACGAATGTTTGTAATTCCAAAAGCAAGACATCTTATTTATCATAATTTTTCTTTGAAAACTCATAATGCTTTTCTTTAAGTGCTGATTACAAAACTCGGGTGTATTATGATAAAAAAATACAAGATAATAAAATTCAATTTTGTTTTATCTTTCCATTCAATATTCACGATATATCGAAATAATTTCAAATTCAGTACCAACTTAATAGATTAGCATGTAAAAGAACTGCAAGGCATTTATCACATAAAATATTCAAACCACTGGTTGAAGTCCCATGCATCTGCCATGGAAATTCCGTAAACAAATGGGTGCTTAAGCTGATTTATTATTTGTCCATCAAACTCCGCAAAATTGATCATCGAAAAATATCATGGTGTATGGATTAAATATTCATAAACAGCACATTTATCATACGCCGCATTTTAATGTCTAGTGAACTTGGTATAAACGTCCATAACCAAATCTGAAATATTAGACAGGATATTAATAACGTTCTAATATTATGCAAGATTAAATTCCTGCAAAATTTAAAAATGATGCGAAAGTAATTTGCAAAAGAGAGTGCAGCATTTTGAATCATATCAGTTTTAAATATATTTTCCCATAACTCGGTAACTTGTAAATGGAGCACTTGTATATAGGTTGCTTGCGCATATTTGACTTCTCGTTTTGTTCTTCGGCAATTGGTTTTAGATATATATGTAGCGAGAATACTAAATCACCAACGTAACAGTGCCGGGATTTGATCTCGGAGCCAAAGCGTGGTAGGTCATTATCCGGAGCAAGGCTTTTAATACTTCCTTATGAGTGTTCGCTACAGTACCCCCCTCCCAGTGAGTTTCGTCAAATCGAACGGCGTTGTCACTGGGTTGCAGATGAGGTGGCGAGTTCCTAAGTTGGAGTGAAGGAGTTGTTATAAGTTGCCTCGTAGTGAGTCATAAGGCCCGTTGACGTACGATAAATCGACGTCAGAGAATCTCGGAAGATCAAGAAAATATGATGGCGGCATCTCATGGGAAGTACAGAAAGTACATGTATGCAATGCATATATTATAACACTCGAGAATCAGAATAACTGGAAATAATTGAGCGAAGTATGGATGCTTCGTGCTCATGGCTAAGATCATCAATGTAGCGATTATGCAAAAATCACCTATTTGGCAGTGATAGGCCAGTATCATAACGTTGAGTTAAAGACATAACCATCTCAAGGCATTTAATGCTGCCCTATGAACGTTCAATACACATACTTTCAATTCGAAAGTTTGTTACAATTAAATGTGGAGCATTTCTGTATTTTTTTACGGGGGCGGGGGGGGGGGGGGTTATATTTTCAGAAATATAGGATGTCTAATATTTTTATAAATTCACTTGAAAATAAATGTTCCATTAAAAAGTACTGGACATGTTGAAACCCAGACCGTCCGACCTACCAGAAAGGTGTAAGGTAAGATGTGAAACTCTTAAATTAGTAAAGTCTATTTCTTTTTCATTGTTGAAAGATCAATGTAGAAATGTAATTTTACTCTTTTCTGTCACTATGAGTGGAATGCGGTCCTAACTTCCATTGCAAATATCATTCGTCTTGATGTGTACTATCACCAATTTTCTTATTGGAAGAATTTGCAATCACCATGTATAATACTGTATTCACGTTCCCCATCTACAATGTTGAATCTGAGAAATCAGAAAGTTTAATATACTGAAGCAATGGTTATTAACCTTAACTTCCTTAAATTGCATAACATTCTAATTATTTTCAAAGTGAAATTAGGCTTAGTTTACATAAAATAAAAATACCATATTGATCATGATATTGATTTAAATGATAAATGATGTAAATTTTGATGATAATGATATTAATTTAAATAATAATGATGTCAATTTAAATGATATGGATTTTGATTTAAAGGATAATGATGCCAATTTAAATGATAAGGATATCGATTTAAATGATAATGATATCGATTTAAATAATAATAATTTCACTAACAGACTATGTATGTGAGAAGCAGATAACAAGCGACTGTGTTTGTACTGTATTATTTAGAATCGCATGAATGTAATATCTAAATGTTCTTTCAACCGCAGATGGGTAAAGAACGTAGAAATGTAAAACTCTAAAGTATAATCGCAGTCTTAAAGTATAATCATCATTTGTCTATTATCCCTTAGAGCCCAGTTGCAAAATTCGCACAACCGTGGTCAAGAACTAACCAGTTTATTTATTTTTAGGGAAATATTCATTACATTTGTGAAGTTGCTCATGCAACGTTGGATGCAGCGTTTCTTGTGTAAAAAACATCACGTCAAGAATTAAAAAATATAATTACTTAATTGAAATCAACATTTAGAAAATTTCAAGCCTGTCTGTTTCGCTTCATAAACAATTTCATTATTTTTGACGGATTTCTTTTCACATTTGTTATGGTTATCCATTACTTCACTGAGGGGAAAGTTTTTGTGGGTTTTTTTGTTTTGTTTTGTTTTCGGCTCAGATAGTAACAAAAATAATTTTTCGATAGAAATCACGTAATAAAGACGAATTTTATCCAGAACCTTATTTGAAGAAAATTACATTATATTGTTTACCAATGTAATTGAATCAACTGGGTTTACAAAGTATGGAATTTATGGGATTTATTTGATTTAAGTGATAAAAATATTGATATAAAATACATTTTATTAGTATACGATATTATATTTTCGATTGGCTTATATCACTTAATGTATTGGGACATAATATTACATGAGTAATTGATTTATTTTTTTTTTCAATTACATAAGATAAACCATAGGATTTATTTTGGCAAATTGTTTTTAAATATGTATATTATATTATGTTTAACCGATTTTTGCAACAAGAAAAAAACGGTGCACGTGTTTCTTTTTCTATCACTTCATTTTATAAATAAAACCATTTTATAATTGAACTATTAAAACCGTTTGTCCAACATGCAAGAGACATAAAAAATGGTAAATTAACGACTGTCTAATTCGTGAATAAAGATAATTTTCGCCCTATTTTTGAAAAAAAGTTTCTTTTAGTTAGCTGTTATAGACCCCGTGCGATCTTGCTATGTGAATCCCTTTTTATTTATTTATATCGTTCTTCTATTTGTAATTTTGACCCTGTTCAGGTCCTAAGTTAAGCTTGGCGACATGTTCTCGATTACCTACATGTTAAGATTTTGCATAACTACATTGATTTATAATTACTGTGTTTTAAAAAATCCCATGTCTTTAAACCTTTTAGAAGTATTTGATTTCGAACTTTGTATAAATTATAATCTGTCTCATAATACACCTTTTTGTATACTGACAGTTTCATGTTATGCAAATTTTACTTGACAGTATGAATTGTATTTAAGCATGTTGGCTTCGTTTCTAATTGTATTGCCACTGAAGATGAACATGTAAGATGTTCGAAAGTGCTTTGGCTATTGTTTTTACGTCTGTAGGATGATTTTAAAATAAAATAACTATTGGATCTGTAAGATTTGTCATTTATTAGTAATTACTATTTGACATCGCGCCGTGTCGCCACTCTTAGTATAGAAACCATGAGGTTATATTTTTCAGATTTGCCTGTGCAGATAATTTTGCGAGAAGTTGTTCTTATATATATATATATATATATATATATATATATATATATATATATATATATATATATATATATATATATATATATATATATATATATATATATATATATATATATATATATATATATATATATATATATATATATATATATATATATATATATTTAAAGAAAATTCAATGAAATATTTAATACAATATTTTGATGAATATTATAATTTTGAATACTCCTAACACTTTTATATGTATTTAAATCATGGGCCTCGTTGGGCATATCTGCTCGGAAATATGCCCAGGATTAATTACGGACCCATATATGTTACATTAATTTTCATATAAAACTATCAATATATGATTTGATATTATATATCTATGCTTGTTCATTTATGACTCTCTTGATTTTTATAGTGCCTGTAAAGAAAGTTTTAATAAGAAACAGAGGAAATATTACATATTCAGGAGTCATTGGTCCATTTACAGAAGGGGAAAGACTTATTCTTATATGCGAAGCAATAGGAGGTAATGCTTATGTATTATTTTCGTTTTCGTACCTATTTTGAAATTAATATGATCCAAATATGAGCATTGCAATTTGAAATTAATATTCTGTGGTACTAATAATTTACATAAAATGTCTAATATTTCGACAAAGCTTTTGGTGCACAAGGAAAAACACGTAATTTGAATTCTGTTCCGACGTATCGCATGGAATCGTGGGTGTACTC
>OX578140.1:56703960-56743960 GCA_951213105.1 Amaurobius ferox | reverse complement strand
TCAAGATATTCTTGGAAGGACTCATGGCAGAAGGAGCACAGGCATCCACTGGTAATTTCCCTCGGGGCAAACATTGCCCCGCTCCAACAGGAATGGCAGAACCGCAGTTTCCGGCAAGGTGTCGGATCAGGCCAGCCAAGGGATCAGTATCATAATTGCTTCTTCAGGTCCCGGTACTCGACCAAGGAAATTGAGATATCATCTCCAACGTTCACACGGCGGTCGACGGTCTGCGAGGTCAAGGCATCAACAGGTCCGGTCAAGCAGTGGCGACGGCACCGATCCGCCCAACAAACGGTAAAGTTTAAGGCACGTGAAGCTGCCACGTGAAGTCAAGAAGAGCGAAGACACTTGTCTCCGCCAGCAACAGGTGCGACCCAGACTAACGGACGCCGTACGTTGTTCCTCGAGTGTGCGAGAATTATTATGGAATAAAAATGGCCACAATTCAATACTGATTTCATTACGTTTACATATGCTAAAATATATACAATGACAAGAGGGTTCCAGGACACAGATTAATTAAATAAAAGTTTAAAAAGTACTGAAGTTATGCAATTTACAAAGGAGTGACGAATTCCGTCACGACAACCAGTGTCGACTTGAGCCAGGAGGGTCATGGTTGTTTCCCGCCGGGACCTTCGGTTTTCTATGTCAATGTCCCGGTGATCATTTATGTATGTAGTAAGGGAACTCGCTTCTAACCTAAATCAGGGTGTACTTGATTAAAGATATGGTAGCATTCATCCGTTTCTTCTTATATTCTAAAACCTAAATAAAAAATGAAATGCACCAAACTCCCAGATTATTTTATTTTTGCTCTTCAGGAAGACGTGAAGTATAATTCTCCAGGGGACCTAGATGTATAAACTGACACTGGTCTTATCCAGGTTCAAGTTCCTTATCGATTTCAATTATCACGCGTACTTCATTCGTTTACCTAATTTTCTCAAGAGACAATGCGTGCAACGTTTAAAGAAAGGACAAATTTTCAATATACAGGTTACGATAACTTTTGAGCAATGCTGTTATTCATTTTGTTTTAAAGTTCTTACAACAAAGGTTAGCCATTCTATACGATTGTTTTTTATTTAATTCAAAACTTAAAATATCACAAGAAGCACGCACATGTTATATTCTATATCATTAGATAAATAGAAAGCTTAAATAAAAATTTAAAATTAAATAGCAATCACCGTAAAATTGTAAAAGATATATATGAAATATGACGTTTTATCCATTCTCGAAAAAATGTTTTGGACATTCCATCCTGTAAAGAAATTAACCTCAGACATTAAACGATTGAAATAGTTTTATTGAATGTTTTTCAAATTAAACGATTTGATTATGATATATCGGCCTTTCAGACGCAAAATCATACATGGAGAAGCATATCTAGTTACAAAAACTTGAATGAAAAAAATACTTGTTTGGAATTCAGTTATGTTTCAATCATGTAAATAAACAAATATTCGAAAGTCAGACTTTTGTTCACATCAGAATTATTTCCCTTTACATATACAATGATTTCAGGAAAAGCAAAAAAAAATCCTCTTGGTAGATATTCCATTTTATTTTACGAAAATTTTTCGTGCCTGTCTATTATAACCGTGCACAAGATCTGACACCTGGCGGAATAGCATAATGTAATAATATACCCGCGCCTGTACCGTACTAAAATTACCTGCAAATTTTGAAACGGGTTTCGCTCTCAAATGTCCGTATGAAAACGAACTCTGACATTTAACGAATTTATTTAGCGCTTACGAGATGAGAATTCGTTTAGGACAAAACGGCTCGCACAAAAGTTATTTAATTTTCCGGGGAACACACGTGTAATTAGAACTACTTGCATTGTAATGTTTGTTATAAATAGGTAATATGCAATTAGGTTTATGCAATCACTTGTGGTACACTTTTGTAATTCTTACATCGTTTCAGTTTTACAAAATTAATTTAATGTAATTATATATACATATATATATATACATATATATATATATATATATATATATATATATATATATATATATATATATATATATATATATATATATATATATATATATATATATATATATATATATATATGAGCTTTTTATATGAAATTCCAATAATAGATTAAAGATAAGTTGTAACTCATATAACCATAACTTAAAATGTAAGAGAACTACGTAAAAAGGTGCGAAAATATAGAGACTCAACTATCAAGAGGAGAATAAAATGCTCATATCCAGTCAGAAAGCTAAATATAATCAACTTAAGTCATTGGTGAGATTTCGAATATTGAAAAATAGAGAAACACCAGTTATTAAATCCAAACAAATGGAAAATCACTAGGCTTAAAATGATTTCGTTTTGAACACAGATTCGTCTTCAGGTCCAAGTATGTATTTAAAATGAATAAAAAATACTTGTTTCTGAAAACGGAGATAGATAATATCTATAAACTCCGTCTACTTTGGATACAAGCAATAATATACCTGAGAAAATATTGCACAAGCACAAGTTCTATCAATATATATATATATATATATATATATATATATAAAATGTACAAAGATAATTTATAAAAAGTGAAAAAAGGAAGGAAGGTTTAGCAAAAAGCTTACTCTATGGCGGTAAGGGGTTGTGACCTCACTCCCCAGTTTTCAACAAGCTTGTCATAAATGCCGCGGCATTGCACTCCTGGTATATATATATATATATATATATATATATATATATATATATATATATATATATATATATATATATATATATATATATATATATATATATATATATATATATATATATATATATATATATATATATATATATATATATATATATATATATATATATATATATATATATATATATATATATATATATATATATATATATATATATATATATATATATATATATATATATATATATATATATATATATATATATATATATATATATATATATATATATATATATATATATATATATATATATATATATATATATATATATATATAATTATATATATATATATATATATATATATATACGCTTTTCCAGAAGCTAATTTTTAGATTATAAAGGAAGTGTGTGCTTATTTTTGCGTTAAACATATTTTATGAAAAATTATCAAAATTGTTTAACGTAAAATTGAATCAATTTTACTGAAAATGTGTTTTCTAATATAAATTCCAAATTCGTGATTTTGACAATTTTATTGTTTTAAATGTTAGAAGATTTTTCTTTCGCAGTGAACCAAATTTCCCAATGTTGCTCATGTCATAAATTCGTCTCTGTTACTTAAATAATACATTTAAAAATAACACTACTCAATTTCAAAATAAACGCTACTCAAATGCTACTACAAATCACGAATCGATTTTTTCCAAACAATTGTATTGCCCAAATGTTACATTTTGGAATACCTCGACATAATCCGCAAAGAAAATAAATAAGAAATAAATAAGACACTCGAATTGGAATCTTTACTATATGATAAAATTTAAGCTCATAAGCAATGGCATATCAACGGACCGCAGAAGGGAGAAGTTCGATACTCGAGCAGCCGATAAAATGCATTTGTTGCTTTTAAGCGTTTCAGTCAAATTGTCCCAAAAAACTAAATTACGTATTGATTCAAATGTATTCCTTCGTTACAATGCGAATATATACACGCATATTTTTCCAAACAATAGTATCGCCCAAATGTTACAGTTTGAAATTTCACGACATATATCAAATTACATAAAAATGCAAATTTCGATATATTTAAATACTTAAATATGAAGAAATTTCCTTCAAATAAATTCAGTTCAAGCGTATTGCAAGGAATATTCTACGATTTTTCCGATGGTGTTAATATGGAAAATCTGTGATAGCATGTTTGATCTCAAAGGAATCAATTTGGGTGCAAATTGCTCCAATTTTTTCTGAAATATAAAGTAACTGAAAACTAATTCGAATTTGAGAAAAATATTGCCAAGATGAAACTGATGTTTTTAAGTGCCTGTGTTGTGATTTCATGGGCGTATAAAGCTTAGATTTTCCGATACAGATCACAGGCACACACACACACAAACACACATTTTATTACGTAATGTAATAACTGTAAATCTATATTTAGGAGGTTAAAGGAAATTTGTTGCATCTCTATAAGAATAATTCGTATGGGTTATTTAACATTTTGAAATAAACACACTCAGTTAGTAGCAGTATAAAAATTTGATTAAAAATATTAACCGGTAAAAAGTGTCTTTGTGAAAACATAAAACACCCCTCTTCTTCATGTTAGAGGGATTAGCCAACTATCAATAACAGACAAGAACGCCACTGTCAATAAACTGCTGTATAACGAGAAGAAACAAAGAAATGGAAGAAAATTTTTGTAAAAAGAAAATAATAGGAGAATAAGATACGAAGAAAGCTGTTTTAAAATTATGAAGCCAGAAAATACTTAAAAAACTCTGATTAATATTTGCAAGAATTACTTTTGTTAGTTATTTTATTGAGATTGATATTAACATCAGATTCAACATATTTGTCTACCGATCGTTTTGCTTAAATTTCAATAAATACGATATTTTTGTTTTCTGTAAATGTTCTATCAAAAGAAGTGAATATATTTAACACCAGCATTGAAAAAATATTTTATCTAACCAATATCATATCCAATAAATACTTTTTTAGCATTTGTATTTCACATCATTCACCGTATATTCTGTCCTACAGGTCGGCCGAGGCCTTATGTGTTCTGGAGAAAAGGAGCCAGTGTTATCCAGGGAACAATAACAATGGACGAAAATGGTGTTGTTCGAAACGAGCTAGTTTTTGATCGACTAAAACGAGAAGATTTACTCACTGTTCTTGTCTGTCAATCTTCAAATAACAATTTTACTTCTCCAGTGTACGCTTCTGTCACCATTGATCTCAATCGTAAGTGGACTAATCTCCTAAATTATACTCCTATTAGAAAATTTCTATTTGTTATCTCCTGATTTATATACTCCGATTTCAAAATGTATATTTGAAATCTCCTAATTTATGTACTCTGATTTCAAAATGTATATTTGTTATCCCCTGATTTATATACCTCGATTTAAAAATGTATATTTGTAATCTCCTAATTCATATACTCCGCTTTCAAAATGCATATTTGTATTATCCTAATGAATGTACTCCGATTTTAAAATGCATATTTGTAATCTCCTAATTTACGTACTCCGACTTGAAAATGTATATTTGTTGTGATATAAATTAGTACTTGAGTGGGTAACTTGTCGCAATATTCACTCTGTGGGGATTAGTAATTTTTTCAGCAAATGAGCAAAAACCACATATTTTGCTCATTATTTTAACAAGGTAGATATCTAAATTTTTAATGAAGATTAGAGGAGGCTTTGCATTTTGAACACATTCGTTCCATTGGTTAAAATAGTTCAATATTATGGACATTTTTACAGTTGACAGTACCGCTAATATGTGCTTGAATAGTTTTTACTTGATTCATGCATTTTATGCTGGAAAATAGTTTTATTCATATACACAACCTGACTTGGAAAGTTCATTGGTGACCACAAAATTACAACAGAAGCAGATATTTCGTGTGTCTGCATTTAGTAATTAGTAATTGCCTTTTTATGTACAACGCAGGTGTCTGTCGTTAGTAAGAATTGGTCTTATGCTCAAGCATTGAAATTTTTGTTGAAAATTGCAATAAGCTTTAATCTTGGTTTTGAGGGTAATAACTTCTGCAGTGGGATGGATATCCGACTGGAATCGTAGAATTATGAAAAAAAATGCATATTTTGAAAACTTATATACCGAACAAATTTGATAGAAATCTAATTATTTTGTACTATTTTCATTCTAAATGTGATACCATGTGTGAATATGCAAAATTAATTTCCATATTTTAATATTTTGAACTATATCTTATCGAAAAAATTAAAAAGCTTTCGTACGTATTTCCGCTTCCTTATGCTTATTTTCACTCTAAATATTTTCTAAAATATAAAATATAAATATAAATCGTGACAAAATTATTCAATGAAAATTCAGTTTCTAGATCCATCATTATTTTAGTATTTTGAACCTTATTTTTTAGAAAAATTCCTAAAATATTTTGTTTGAGCTAGGTTTTTTCTTCACTGAGTTTCATTTTACTCGAAATATTTTCTAAAAAATATAAGAGAGATGGAAACCGTAAACCACAAAAATTGTTCCGTAATAAGTTCAGTTTCTGGGTTAAGATTTTTTTGTACAAAGCTCAGTTTTCAAACAATCGTCTTGCCAAGCTGGAGAAGATTTGTAATTTTAAAGATTTTAATTTTTATATCTCGGAATCTAAAAGGGCTGGCTATCAGATAGAAAGTAACTTGCCACCCTTTGAAGTATTTACCAGAATATAAATCAGATCTCTGATCGGGTACATTGGTGTATTTATGATTTCGAAATTTTAACATTTTGAACTATGTCGGTGGCTATAATTTTTATTGGAATTTTATTTTTCAGAACGCTATTCACGGAAAATTCTTCCGGCTTCATTGCACTGCAACCATCATCGTTTATAAGAATATATCACTCTGAACATTATTGTTGCTGTTATAGGAAATATATTATTTTGTTTAAAAATGTAAACCATTATATAATTTATAACAATAATTTTATTTTTACGCGGAGATATCGTTTTATATAAGACGCAAAAATACAAATAACATATCAACATTAATGTAATGCATTAACCGTAAATTTGCATATCAGATTACATATCTTGGCATGCAAATATTTACGCGCTTCGTATATCTTTTACTAAGGCAATGGTATTATTCAAAAATGCCCTAGATTGTCATATGTTCCTTCAGACACCGTTCATGAATAATACCAATGTAAAATTATTTATCATGATTTAGTATCATAAATTGATATATGAAAGAAAATGCGATTCATTTATCACAATGGCGGTAGGGTAATAAAATTTCAAATTCGACAAATCGCAAATGTCGTCTATGCGTAATAAGTTAGAAAGTAAATATGATGTATTTTATTTTCATCACCTTTACGTCTTGTGTTGTTGATGTTGAAACCCAGACCATCCGACCTACCAGAAAGGTGTAAGGTAACTGTTTGGACGACCAGGAAGTGCCACCCAATTTAGACCGGAACCCAGTGGGGGAGGCATCCACAGGGACCGTACCCTCCTACCCCTACCACCAACCTCTCGGAAGGACTTTCGGACCCACATGTTTAACGTGATCGTACTCCGCATGAACACGGCGGCAGTTTTGGCAGTGGCTGGAATCGAACCCGGACCTACCGAGTGCAACTCCAGCGCGCTAACCAATGGGCTACCGCGCCCATTTACGTCTTGTGTGTCATACAGAATGGACAAGACTTTGGTTAATTATATAACATCAGAGAATTTAATTTACAAAATTTTACATTTTTTATTATGTGTACTTTTCAATAAATTTATACTTTGAACTATAACTAATGAACTAATTATTTCTTTCAATCAGTTAAACCAATGAGTGTGCAGATCACAGTGGTTCCTGGTACACTATTAGCAGGTGAAAACCTGGAAGTTAACTGCCAAAGTGAAGGATCTAAACCACCAGCTATTATTTCTTGGTCAAAGGGGTCTGACAGTATAAGCCACCAAGCAATACAGAATATTTATGGCAGTATATCGGTCAGCGCTCTTAGCTTGGTCGTAGCAGCAGAAGACAATGGTAAGAAGTTGGCTTGTAGAGCCCAAAACCCACATCTTCCAGACAGTGCCTTACAAGATAGTACAGTTCTATCAGTCCAATGTAAGTTTTTAAAATGTATATGTAGAAAAATACGTTTTAAGGAACTGCTAACATATTTTTGATTTTTTTTATTAGTCACTTTTATAGGTTTTAATCTGGATAGAATATATATATAATTTATTAAATTATTTAGAATAATGTTTTTTGTTGTATACTATAAATTAAATAAAGTATAGTGCACAATCGGGATCCACAAACAAAGATTCATATATCTTAAAATTCACAAAAGTGGAGAACCCACTGTGTAAAGGGGAAAAATCATTAGATGCAAACGTGGATGTCATATACAAATGAAAACACAGGGATTCTTCCCAGGCCTTAAGTTAATGTATCTAAAATAGTGGATAGTACACAAATCAATAACTCAAGGTTCGCTTCCCTGATGTGAAGTGCAATGACTTCACAATGACTGGAAAATGTTAAGTGAAATGGCATGAGACATAATCAGTAATAATAACCATTTGAAGTTAAACAAAGTTTTAATTGTTGCGTTGATATAGATATATGAGCAGAACAGGTATCATACGACATATTTAATGATTAAACATTTTTTCTACCTTCCTGGAAAACACAAATCACTATATGTAAATTCTGAGTCAATTACACATTCAATACTATCATTAGAACACTTCAGAATCAATTCAATATTCCTCAGACTAAAATTCAATAATTTCATGTCCAACAATCTCTCTTGGTAAATAACACTTAAATATATAAAACAATATTAAACATTCTGCTTGGCAAATAAGATATAGAATTTTAAAGATTACATGAATTTCAGCCAAGCTCATAGGATTATTCAAATCCTTATTTTGTTGTTTTTCTCAATAAAAACATACTTACGTAGCTTACCGTATTTCCTTCTTAGTTTATACATCTTGAAGGTCATGTTAATAAAGTGAGAAGGGAAAACTTGTAATTTTTAGTTATATTTAGAATTTGTTCAAATTTGGAATAAATCTGTGCATGACCGCCAAATTTGAAATCATTGTCCCAACGGCCAAAAATGAGCAGCGTATCTTTAGAGCCACAGAATACTATATTCAGAAGGTTCACTCCCATAGGAACCTATGGCAAGATAGTTAACATAGGATTTCGCATAGACACTAGCGTTCGATGAGCTCGACTGCTAGATTTGGCGACTATCGCTCAATTGGCGATTTTATGTTAATGCGGCCAAAAAAAAATAAAATAAAATGTACTTCTATAATTTTTTAAACTATAAACATGATCAGCATTGAAAAGTACTTTTATCTGTAATATGTTTAACTTTAAATAAATAAACACAGATATATATTTAATTCATGCAATCATAAACTAAATAAAAAAATTGACGCATTGCATCACTGTAAATCATTATACACCAAAAATTACAAGCTAACATACCCAAAAGACTAAAATATTATATAATATTTTCAGCCTAAAAAGTATACTAGCGTGTAGATAGTTAAATTGCTTAGTTCTTAATTTATTCTGGGATGCTGTTATTATATATATATATATATATATATATATATTTTTAAATACACTATACTAAACTATATTCTTATACTAAATATCAAATTTACATAAATGCATCAACAACGTTAATTAGAAGGGGGGGATTATTTTCCACATTACGTCAGTTAGTAAAACGCATGTAAAATATATACACATCCAATATTATATTCAACTTTCTCTAGAAAAAGCTATCCAAATATCAATTTTTATACATTTTATATAAATGCGGAAAAGGTTTTTTAACTAATAATGCCATTGCTTCTTAGAATTTATAATCTAGGCGGCAGTGATATAATACTGTGTGCACCAATTTCTTATGATGAACACGTGCATAGGATGAAATATGGGATAGATAACACATAATTTTTTATTTAAATAAAAATAAATTACATACCTTTTAAACGTAATTCCTTTTCTTTTAGTAATCCATAAAATAGCAGCGAAAGTAACATGCGATGTGCATGCGATGATAGAATAAAGCAACAAAGTTCTAAGTTCCAAGTGTTTCGTTCAGTGCCAAATAGGGTTATATTAGCAGAACGTCTTGGCGAAAACCGTCACAAACCATCGCCAAGCCTGCCAACCTTGATATTTTGGTTGGCGGTTGAGGGCGCTGAAATATCTGTATATGTTAATCTGTATTTAGAGCTACCAGCTTCTGACGTCATCATAGCATATACATCAAACCAGGCATTCGCATACAGAAGCGCGGAAAAAGAGCAAAAATGAACCACAAAAATAACACGGATTATAAACTGATACACGTACATCCAACGGGTCTTTCTTCCAAAGCGAGGTCACGAACATGAAAAGCGGATTCGCTTTCGCAGACGAATTCTCAGCCAGAAGTTTACACTTACATTTGGCTTGATAAAAGCATTTGAAATAGGAAATATGAACTTGCACAGATAGCGACATCCCAATAGAGCATACACCATAAGTGGTTGGCCATGTTTTCTTCCGACTACATATATTGTAATGTGGGTAAATTGCCAAAGCTCCTGAATAAGTATCAGATTCGATTCCTGGGTTCGAAGATACTATTAGCTGGAGGTCATATTACGTTTAATATTCTACAATTCGGAGTCCAACCTAAAATATTATGTGGCGGTATCAATTTTTCGATGTCTCTTCGGAACTAAAGAATATAATAACTTAAAACTACATTTGTATGCTTATGTAAAGACTTTAAAAAGTTGGAAAAGATGACCTTTTCCAACTTTTTCAAGAATCTTCAATAACATTTTTCTTAGTTGAGATGTTGTTTTCTAATAATATAAGTAATTAAATATTATATAAATGATCAGAAGCATATGTGTTTGAAATAGCTTAACATTTGTGTATGTAATCTATTCGACACATAGTATATGTGCCATGTTACATATTTTATAGTTAAGTATTAGATAATGCTATTCAAATTGTGTCTTATCCTTCAGGACCCAGGTAATACAAAACGTCGAAAATGTGCATACTTATAATATATGGTTTAAAAACATAAAACTTATTATAAAGCATTTATAACATATTTTTGAGTGTTAATTTCCATATCTTTGGCAGGCTAAAACACAAATACAAGAATAATATTTAAATATCTTACAACCGACTATTAATTTTCTTCCGAATTTTGTCATGAACTATTTTGCTGAAATTTGATAACTCATGAATATGGTGTCAATGATAAATCATAATATGATGCATAAAATGACATATCATACACTGAATATAAATTTATTTATTCTCTAAAATTATTAATTAATTCTCTTCCGTATTTTACCATGGGCAATTTTTCTGAAATGTGATAAATCATGAAAACCATGAGAATTATATATCATGAAAATGATAAATCATAAAACCATGAGGTATAAAGGGACATCTACAATAAATATGTGACAAAGAAGAATCTAGTTTTTATTGCCTATAGCGGATATAATGTTTTTTGAAAAAAAATATAAAATTATTCAGCCCTTAATATATCCATATGAATAATAGTTAAAAACAAAAGTTTCTTTAAAACCAATATAATCCTACATAAGTATAGTCCAAAGGCCAGTGATCGTATATGGTAGACACATCGTATATGGTACCACATGTATTGAGTTCGGGATGTTGTGAATTCACTATTTTATCTGGTTGAAATATAATACCGCAGTGATGCCCAACTTTGAGGTATCAATATCCACTTTTGATATGCAGTTAATCTGAAGATCAATATCCCGGGGTCGTATCATCAGGGCCGTATTTAGTAGGAGACCGTATTTAGTAGGAATTTTAACATCTTCCTTTGAACCGGAAATTGTCAAGATAATCTCCATAAAAGTGTATAAATTTTCGAATTTAGATATTTTAGACAAACATATCCCTGATATACCTACCAAATAGTCGAGTCCAATCCTACCAAATTTACTACAGCACTAATACATATACTAATACATACATATACTAATACATATACAATACTAATACATAATGTATATATAGCTAGAGAGAGAGAGTTTTATCGTTAATATGCAATGAGTACTGATAGAGGGAATTAAAAAAAATTAAATGAGAGAACAAGAGAGTGAGAAGTAGAAAGATAGATATAGAGAGTGAGTGAGAGAGAGAGAGAGTTAGAGATACAGAGTTTATATTTCTTTAATATGCAGTGCTTACTGACAGAGGATGCAGGATGACACTAAAATTTTAAATCGTTATTTAATATCCACCGCCTTTTTAATGGAATTTTTTTAAATACTATACACTTTGAGAACCACAGTTCTGTTTAATTAACGTCGTTTTTACAAATATCTGACAAATTTTGGAAGTTAAGTCTTTTTATCTAGAAATTTATTTTATGTATCAAAATTTTCTTCTGCTAAAACAGTGTTATGTTTTTCTATATATGACATATATTCAGGTCAAAACGTTTAAGATAGGAACTCCTCTAAAATCAAACCGGACTGGTTGCTAAACCATACTCCATTTATTTTTGTAAACTAGTCAAAATATAAATATATTTAATCCTCGTTTACTTAATGAATACAATTTTCTTAATTGTAAATCGCAATACCACACTCCGCTTTTTCCCCCAAATCATCCAAATAGTAACTTAAGCCATCAAGCCATTTCGATCGATTGCTAGAACGCGATCGATTGGTAGAACAACGCTATAGACGGGCCGAACACGATTGTCATACCATCTACCGTACTGTGTGCAGTAACTCTAATATATATAAATATATATATAACCATATTTATACCTACATTAACACAACCATAAAACTGAAAACATACCTATAGGCGCCAAGCAGCTCAACCAAATATATTTATATAAATTAAATAAAACGAAAGAAAAGAGAAGAACAGCAATGTTTCAAAAGTAGACGGGGGATTTTGACCCCCACTTCCCAGTTAAGCCAACTTTATGTCACGACGACACTTCCGGAAGCTGATACACTGCCGAAAACCAAGTACACAAACTTAAAACACAAAATATATAGCAAAAAAGTACAGAAATTAAAACATTCCCATTACAAAATTGCAATTTTTTGTAATGGGAATTTTGTAATTTCCGTACTTCTTTGCTATATATTTTGGATCTTAAGTATTGAGTACTTGTTTTTCGGTTGTAATAGCTTCCGAGAGTGTCGGCATGATATAAGGCTGGCTTAACCGGGAAGTGGGGGTCACAATCCCCACCGGCTACTTTTGATACATTGCTGTTCTTCTCTTTCATTTTATTTCATTTATATATATATATATATATATATATATATATATATATATATATATATATATATATGTATATATATATATATATATATATATATGTATATATATATATATATATATATATATATATATATATATATATATATATATATATATATATATATATATATATATATATATATATATATATGTATATATATATAAAGCATATATATATATATACTTTTGATACATTGCTGTTATTCTCTTTCATTTTATTACATATATTTATATAAAGCATGGCAATCATGAGTCGGGCATTCAATTATGTCTGCGTTACCATATATAAATACTTTATGTATGCATTCCTCTTATTGACGTATAATTTTTTGCATTGTATATCAATATATCATTATATCAATATATCATTTTTTCCACAGATCCTCCTCAGTTATCTTTAGTATTTGGTGCCAGTGTACAGTACGAACATATTCGAGAAGGTAGTGATGTATATTTCGAATGCAATATCCAAGCAAATCCCCCTGTTTCTGAAGTACGGTGGAAGTTCCAAAATCGAAACTTAGTCCATGAACCTCTCACTGGTGTGATTGTGAAGAACCATTCTCTTTTACTGCATAATGTGAGTCGAAGAAATAGAGGGACTTACCAATGTGTGGCAGTCAACACACGTGGAAGAGGGAAAAGCGAAGAAGTAATGCTAAGAATACAGCGTAAGTTAAGTTTCTTCTAATAAAGTCTGAGCTTAACATACTCATACTTACAGCAGCCGCTTAAAAGGAGCAGTCTAAAGCTAGGTTTACGCTGTAGTTACAGGTAACATCCATTGATCACATTCTTAACTGTCACATTTATCAGTCGATATTATCGGTCAATTAGTACTGAAGAGTTTTAAAACGTGCAAAACCAGGCCACCTATAGTAATATTGGATATAGAAGCACGATTTTACATTTAAGAACGACCAACATTAGTCAAGTTTAGTGATTATGAACTTGTCTCTTGCTGTCTGTGTTTATTCTTATGAAAATCCGTAGGATGATTCTTCCATATTTATTTTTTTAAATAATCTAAATTTGTATTTTAGAGGTTGTCTGATACTTATTTTGCAGCATCCAAAAAAGTAAAATTAGCATAAATCTATTGATTAAAAAAAATGCTTGTGCATACGTACGCATTCCATTATATTTTAATTAATACATTATTTAATTTTATTTGAATTTTTAAGCAAATGCAAAAGTTTGAGATTTCCGATCCCGCTCGCGGAAATATTTTCTTCTGGGGTAGGCTGTGGACATTTCTGCGTGTGTCTGCGTTGGAACTCGGAGTAAGTTTTAAATCACGTCTTCCCTAGATCGTTTTATTAATTTAATTTAATTTATTTATTTATATGTTGCTTTCCCCGTTTTTGGAGAACATGCTTGAAGATTTGGTTTCAAACCAAAAATAATATGGTTTTAGATAATTCAATGTGTGTTTTGATGTAATTTTAATTAGATGTTTGCATCTTGAATTCTGGTCAACGTCGGGTGCATTTTTAAGTATAAGCATAAATAATATACCTATTATTATGATTTGTATTTAAAATATCTTATTGTTAAAACAATTGAAAAATGATGGTCTTTTTTATACAAAGACTCAATATATTTGGTGATATTTAAGAATGACTTACTTTTTATTTGATAAATAAGTACCTGAAAGTTGTAAACGCGAAACAGGGAACACTTATTAATTAATGCATAACTGTATCCATTGGTATCCAATGTCCTTTTCATGCAAAGACTCAATATATTTGGTTATATTTAATAATGACTTATTTTTTATTTCGTAAATAAGTACCTGAAAGTTGTAAACGCATAACAGGGAACACTTAGTAATTAATGTATAACTGTATCCATTGTTATCCAATTAAAGAAAATATGCGTTTTGCAACGAAAATTCTATTTTAAAAAATATTAATGATAAAATATTACAACACATACTGATACTTCGCAAACATTACCTTTTAAATAATATTTCTCAGTTTTCGACAGAAATTGTGTCAAATTGTATCCGCAGGAATGCATATTTTTATGATTCAGTTTACAAAAGCATAGTTTTCAAATATACCATCGTGGATTAAATTAAATAAATATTTGACCACTAATAGCATTAATACCTCGGAATCCCCATTATTTCCAGTAGTGGCTGAATAATTTAATATAATACGATTACATTTGAAGTCAGAACTCTATTGTGCATTTAAGAATTGCTTTCTAAATATGTCGTAGGGAATTCTATCTTCCTTTTCAACTGCAAATATGGGCTCTCTTTATATTTAGTTAGGACGTAGTATCTTTAATATCAATATCAAGTAATGATATTAAGATAACTTGAAAATTCATGTATGTTTCAAAGAATGCAAATTTAGTGTACAAATCTTAAAGGATACAAATGATATATAAATATAGATTACCATTTTCGTAAAATTACTCATTATCTATTTCTGACTAACGAGCGTTAAAGCGCGAAGTTGTTCAACAGATGCTGTCATCAGCAAGGAAACCTGGTAGTAATTTAAGATTCCATTGCTAGATATGAAACACCGATCTATTGGAACGTTTACTAAATTAATTATTTATATGATTTTACCTTCCCTAAATAACTCCCTCAATAATATTCGGCATAAATATTTCGTTTTAAAAGTTATGCAAATAATTTAACTTTCAACGTCAATGATAGTATGAGGATGTGCATGAGTACGCCGCGTCGTGCAGCATTTAAAACGGTCTGTGTTCTCACTCAGGGCAATTAGAACTGGGATTTCTGCTTTAATACTGTATGTTATGTACAAAAACGACTTTGATAATTAATTTATGGCGCTACGAAAAAATGTAGGATTTAGAAATATGTTGCATAAGATTCCTACGGAAAGCTGGTTTATCCAACAAACGTATCAGCCATTATCATGATCGGAGCCGAATGATAGTTGTTCGGTGTTGGTAGCAGTGTATCAAAGAAGGCACATGCAACCGTCGTATGAACTCAGGACAACCCAAACAGACGACTGATCGAGAAAATCTTGCAGTCCGGAGGGTAAATGACGATTTTGTCTTAACTATAATCTTGAAATTATATACGTATGCCTATTTCACCGCCAACAGTAATGTATCAAAAAACTTAAGCGATTCTGATGAGGGAGGCATATGTATTGTCGCAGTGACTCAGGACGACCAAGACAGGTAACTGTTAGATGGTATCATAAAGTCAGGAGAGAAATGTCCCGGCCATACCAAAGGCTTCGTTATCAGCCATTCAAAGGCATTTGCCATCATCCATGCATCGTGTATCAAGGCATACTATTCGGAGATGACTGGAAGAAGGTGGAATTGGGTGTCGATGTCCATTAATGTACTTACCACTGGCCCCGCTTCATAGACCGAGCCGTCGATATTGGTGTCGGCCTTGGCCAACCTGAACAGTGTCCGATAGAAGTCATGTTATCTTCAGCTTTAGCGATGAATCCCGCTTCTCTTTCAATGCTGATGACCGCGGCAAACGTGTGCAGAAATGACCAGCCACCGTTCCGATGCCGAATGTTTTGTCTAACGGTACACACACATAACACGTAATATGACAGTCTGGAGAGACATCTCTTGGGGTAGTCGAACTCATCTCATTGTGCTGCAAGTTGACTGCCTGATTACACGTTGGCAATATTCTGCAGCCGATTACGACACTTAATTGCCTATGCCATCAAGCCGTTTATTTATTAACAATGCAACGCTGGACTATACACTGCACTTCTTTCTCAACGATGTTTTTGACGATTTAATACCCTCATATGGCCATCTATGTCCCCAGAGCTATCACCAATAGAACACGTCTGGGACATGCTGGAATGAAAATTGAAACTTTCTCATGATACCACTGAATTATCTGACCAGTTGTAAACTCTGTAGCAGATTTGTCTGCAGAGGGACATACGCAACTTCATTTACTCACAGAATATGGGCTTGTATAGCTGCCAGTGGAGGATTTAGTGTTTACTAAAATGTCCAAACTTCACTGTATTGCCACCATTTCTTAATAGAATGCATGTTTTATCTCAAAATGCTGATAATTTTCATATTTCCTCAAACGATATTTAAATGCCAAATTTAGTTAGTCAATTATTTTTCCATTGACTATGGGTACATGTGTTTTTGTAGAGTGAATTAAAATCACGTAAAATAAGTTAGTTTTCATATTCCATCATTCTTATTCTAACTCAATTGAGCAAAACCTAATTACGAGACATTGCTTATAAATCTTTCAATATTCGAGGACATGCTTACTTTTTACTTTCCTTATATACATAATGTATAAGGAAAGTATTGTGACGGGGTCGAAAATTCGAATTCGAGTTTTCGACGGGAGAGCACGTTTCAAGCATCCCTGATCACGAATCAAACATTTTTGAAGTGATGTCTGTGTGTGTGTGTGTGAAAGTATGTGTGTGTGTATGTGTGTGTGTGTGTGTGTGTGTGTCAGTGGGTCTGTGGAGACGATAACTGACGAACAAATGGACCGATTCGAACCAAATTTGGTACAAAAATCACAATCTGTAAACACTGGAAGCCTATTGTTTTTATACGCAATCGAATGTTCAGAACCCCCCTAAATTTTCGAATGAAATTTTGAAAAAATCGTCAAAAAATCAAAACCAATAATAAAGTTACGTAAATAGACATTCCTTATGTAATTTTTCATTAGAAAACGATTGACATAAATTTTAGAACGCTAACATGAACCGTTCTCGAGATATTGCACATTTTTCAAAAAAATTATCAAAAAGTCAAATAAAATAGAAAAAAAATATTTCCTATTGAGAAACATGTTCACTTTTCATATATAATATCATGCGATAAATTGGGTGACATCATTCTCGTGGATCTAGCTCGTTCCATTCATGAAAAAAGATACTTAATATAGATATAGAGTAATACTTTTGCATTTGAACGTCAATTTATCTGCTGTAAGAATAACTTATATCTTCGTTCATAACGCTTGGCGAGATTTTGGCGACGAAATTGGCGGAATGTCGCCAACTTGGCGACTTTTTGAAATGTTGCCAAATTAACGAAAATCTCGCCAAATGGATAAAAATGACGCTAAATCAATGAAAATGACGACTAATTGTGGAAAATTCAATATTTAATAAGTTATATAATATATAAATATATAATAATAGTTATATAATATATGTCGAAAATTCAATATCTAATAAGTTATATATATATATATAACTTATTTCTTTGTCCGTAACGCTTGGCGAGATTTTGGCGACAAAATTGGCGGAATGTCGCCAACTTGGCGACTTTTTGAAATGTTGACAAATTAACGAAAATCTCGCCAAATGGATAAAAATGACGCTAAATCAATGAAAATGACGACTAATTGTCGAAAAGTCAATATCTTGGAAAGGATATTAGTATCTACTAGAAGAAAAACCTATTTATTTTACTGTAAAAGTAATAAATTCATTTCATTATATAAGGAAAGTCATGTGTTGCCCACATCAGATTTTTTGTTATACCAGCGCAGTCATCTGGCGAGTTTCGCTGCTCTCGCGAATCTGTCACCTGCATGGAATGGAAAAATAACAACATATCAATCTCTTTCAATGAGAATGGATCAAAAGTAGCTCTACTACGAATATGTTAGTCTAGTAACATTAAAAGAATATTATAAATCATTTCTTTTGGGGTAAACCTATATTAATTTTAACTCTACCCTTTATCAATAATGTCAATTTTGTTTGAGAAATTCGATATTATTTTCTATAGTTCGTCATATATATATATTTAAATACTACACGACATAATATGTATACTGTGTAAACTTTACTCAAGACTGAAGCATCACAAAATCTGCGTCTTTGGCATTTTTTCTTGTTTTAATTTACAAAGAACTTAATTTTAAATTCAAATATGTCCATTTTTGCAAAAATCTCTTTAATTTGACATGCTGTTTGTCGGTTCGATTCAAATATTTTGGGCCTTAACTAATCAATTTCCATTAATTATAGCAACATGAAGTTGTGCATGTCGTTGTCCTTACTTCAACCTTACACTAACTGTCGTTGTCCTTACACTAACATACTACTTTATATGCCTTTGGTTCTGTAGTACATTTTAAATATTTCGATTTTCAATTTTATACAGCCAACTCGTCATGGGTCTGTCATTGGAATGTGCTTATTTTGGGAAAACAATTAAGAGCATAGTAAATGCCACTATGGTGCACGTTGAGATAAAATAATGCAAATCATGCTTTTTTAATTAATATATCATTTATGGTCGTACACTGTATGTTGTGAAATATTTGCATTGTGTCGCGATGAACCGGTAGTTCACTATCGACTGGATTGGTACTCCTGAATTGAAGTTATTTATCTATTTACAAATGCCAGACATTTGGTAATTAATCAATTAGCCTTAATTAATGTCCTAAAGTAGTTTAATTTATATACTTTACTAGCTTCTCGTGTCGCTTGATTTGCCATAATGGTTTGTTGGAAATACGTCTTCACGATACTCTCTTAATAAATTTCAGGACTACGTAGTGTCATATCGGGAGACATGTTGGCTAGGTTATTGTTAAATGTTTTTGCGTTAAATACATGTTCTGTCGTTGAGCAGTAATTCACCATTTATAAACTCACATCCAATTTTCACTGGAATACGAAACGTGTTTCATTTTAATTATGTTATACGCCATAAAGCGTATAACCACCTACTTTAAATTTAATTAAAATACCAATAATGGACATATATTTTACTGCATAAATCTTGTATGAATGGTATTTTGTTCTATTTTAGGAACATCAAAATGTTCTTTATTTTAACATTTAATTCCTTCCTGATAAATTTTACTATTATGTTTCTCTAGTGTAGACTTGTATTATGCATTTTATTAAGTGCATTAGTCTAACATAACTCCAAATCAAATTAATACTTTTTCCATGTTTTAAATCCAATCGATTTAATTCCTTAGAATTCGCATTCTCCATGTCAGTGGTTAAGCAATTAATGGAATATGTTTGCAGTTGAAATTGGAACACCACGGGCTATTAATAATTCACCTTCCTATTGCATCTGCCTTTTCAATTGAAATTAATCTTTCATTAGATTCCTTTCAGATTTAGCTTTGTGAAATTTAAAATTCTTGTGCTATTTAATTAAATTTGTGAGCATTAAAGTCCATACACATTTTATAGTCATATGTATTAGAATAGTATTTGGGATGGCATTTTAAATGCTTAAATTGTTGATTTAACTTGAAGCCATGAGGCAAGAAGTTGCTAGATTTATTCATATGCGACATATGCATACTTAAAATTGCATTTTAAGGAGCATTTCCTTTTAAATGATTATAGCTAAAATTATATTTCGTGGAAAATAAGTTTTTATTCTATCTTTACCTTTGGATATCGATATAGAATATACATTTTTTGTATGATGGCATTTAAAAGAATTTGAAATATTACCAGTATTTTTTCACGAAGTCATTCATTAGTTCTGAGAATACAACAAGTTTAGGGACACCTTAAAATAGTTAAAAATGTCCTATTTCTAAATTTAAGACTTACAATTTGAATAATTAATAAGAATAATAAATGGAATAGGAATTAATGATAATTATTATTGGAAAAATAATTAATGAGCATAATTAATGAAATAAGAATTAAAATTGTATTTAGCGGATTAAAATTAGTAAGAATAATTAATGGAATAAGAATTAATAAGAATTAAATTAAAAATATGTGTATATGGAATAAGAATCAATAAGAATAGTTGATAGAATATATATTAAATGAATTATATTTGAATTAGAGAAATACTTATATTAAACATAACAATAAAAATATAAATTATTTTACAATGATTTATATGAATATTAAAATTTGTTATATCTGCTACAAATTTTTGGTATTTAGACTCAAGACTCGGAATATAACAAAATATTTCCGACTCGCATATCCAATATTAATCTCATAATTTCTTAACATCTTCAAGAAATGACTGTCTTTTAGTAAGTTACTGCATAGATTTCTAAAATTGAGACACATAAAATTTTGAAAAGTTAATCCAAACCGTCTTTCCTAATATTAAATAATGTTTTTTTGGTGCTGATTAACAGGAACAAAAAAAAAATAGTAGGTCCACAATTGATGGTTTCTGTAATAGCAACATAGTTCTGGTATATATATATATATATATATATATATATATATATATATATATATATATATATATATATATATATATATATATATATATATATATATATATATATATATATATATATATATTTATACATATATATACTCTTTTGCAAAGCAGTAAATTCGATATTTTTTTAAAGAAATTATTCTCCTTCTTCATCAGAAAAATGCAGACAAAAATAACATTTCTTCTGTAGAAATTATTCTAACACGTTTTAAGAGTCTACAGCTTTCATGATATTTTTCTACGAAATTGATTGTTAAGAAAAAATAACTACATGTTCCATATTTCCTTAGTAATTGCTTTCATACTTTCAAAATTTCATTAATTTTGCTACAATTTGAATAATTAATAAGAATAATAAATGGAATAGGAATTAATATTAATAATTTTTGAAAAAATAATTAATGAGAATCATTAATGAAATAATAATTAAAAATTGTATTTAACGGATCAAAATTAATAAGAATAATTAATGGAATAAGATTTAATAAGAATTAAAATATGAATTAATGGAATAAGTATCAATATGAATAATTAAAAAATATATTTAAAGATCAATTTATAATCCCATTGAACTTTATTCAAGTACATTCATCTGGCATATTTAATTCCAGACACACCAATATGCAGCAGTCGACAACAACAGAGGTACGGTGTACCCAGGCAGGGAAAAGGAAACATATCTTGTACAGTTGAAGCGGACCCTATTGAGGTTAGCTTCAAATGGACACTAAATGGATCGAATGTTATCAGAGAATTGGGAGGAGCTCGAATGTTCGAGACCATGAGTGGAGCCAAAAGTATCATCGAATATCATCCAGTTACGAAAGTCGATTACGGAGCCTTATACTGCCATGCAAGAAACTCAATAGGTCATATGAAGGAGCCTTGTGTATTTGATATTGTGCCTACAGGTATATATAAAAATTTATTATACATTGCTGATATATTAATTATAATAATTTACATAGTTCATGCATGATACACGACAAAGGTCATAATGTACTTTATGATATATTGATATATGTGTTTAGAGAAGTGTGTTAAAATATTGTATCAAGCAGTGTTTCATGACATTTTATTAAATGTATAATGATTTCTGAAAGACTTATATTTCTGAAAGTGTCCTGTTTCCTCATCGACTAGTATTTTCAAATTATGTCAGATGAGATATATAAATACATTTCTTTTGAAATATATATATATATATATATATATGTGTGTGTGTGTGTGTGTATCAGATTATATGTGGACCTTTATCAGTTTTCTCAAGTTAGAAATAGTCTATTAATGCTGAATGTGATAATTTCTAATGATGATGCATCTAATCGAAGCGGACACAACTGAATTAATTATTTAAATACAGAAATTCATAAATTGTTATTTCGTTATATGGTGCTTACGCAAAATAATTCCTGGCATGCTGCCGCGAGTGACAGCAGGAGGATAATGATTTTGTTAAAAAGTAACAAAAATTTAGTTGTGGATGATTTTCTTCCAGTAATCATCCATGGTAATAATATAGTAATAAATATTACCTCATTAATTGCTATTTACAGTTGTTCTATGTTACATTGAGAGAACTAAATTTGGAAAGTAACTTAAAATGTAGTTTAAATACATATACATTACATTATGTATAATATTATTTGATATTCAAGTAACATACCTCACTACATGGCTGGTCATGGAATATGAAATGTTCGGTGTTACAAACAATCATAATGTAAATATTAGCAGTTCCTGGTCACGCCTTGTTCTGGAAAAATGAATATCGGTCTCTAAATGGTCACTAATTAGTCATTAAGTGGTCACCCGACACTTAATGAAGTTTCGAACCGAGAAATTTGTTCTAGAATTATTACAAAGTAATTGGGGGTTTAGCGTGGGAAAGGATAAAGAGGGTTAGGCTCAAACGAATTTCGTTTGAATTATACTGCATCAAATTAGCAAAATTTACCAATTATATTTTGGTATATGGATATATGTACTATATTTTTTATCTTTATGACATAGTGTCCTTATTAATTACTATTTCTATTGATCAGAAATAGTCGTTTAAGTACTCTTTATGCCATGTTCTACAAGTTTTTATTTATCTTTCATTTCAAACTAAAAAAATAAAAATGCAGTCATTATAACCATTCACTTTCCGAAAATAATGTTCTAATGATGAGGAGTAGATATTTATTCCGATTGAAAAATAATCAGAACAACACATTGGTGAAATTTTGACTTGGGTGATTCGGTAATGACCGTCGTGTTTAACAAGCTTATATGTTTATAAACTAGGAAAACTATAGATAAAACATTAGCTTCTGATAGTAATGCACTTTTAATATCCTCTAATGACTACAAATGTATGTCATTGGATAATTATCTGATCAATAAAAATCGTCCATCACGAAAACAAAAAGTTATTGGACCAAATTAGGAAAGTAATCGCAGATTAGCTTTGATTTTTATGAAAACAATTGAAAGAAAAACAACTAAACGTCATAATTTAATAAACAAATAAAAATAAAATAAATTAAAAGAAAGTATAGCAAAACATAGATGTTATTTTTTGTAGAAAAAAAAAATACTAATCTTTTTTCCTAAATTATGTTACTTAAAATATTATATTACATTGCTTGATAAAGAATCTGCTGTGGGTAGCGTATGGCAAAATGCAACGAATTTACTTTTTTCACAGCAAAAAAAAAAAAAAAAATGATATACAAAATCCTGGGAAGAATGAATTAAGATTGAATTGAGCAGTTTTTGAAATTCTGTTGTTCTGCGGGAATGTATGTAGGAGCATAAAACTTATATTAATACAGTCGCCCATTCGTACAGGTGATTAAGAAAGAATCATTCAATACCAAATATAGCATTTTTAATGCTTAAACACTCACACGCAGTAACAATTATTAATACCATCTTTTGAAGGGAAAATGAGAATGGATACCGTACAGTTGTTGCCATATCGAATTCACTTCTTTCACAAAACTACAATAAATCCATAAAATTGTCAAGACAGGCCTTCTCCACAAAGCTTTAGCCTATTGCACTATCAATAAGCATTTACTACGTGTAAACGCTTCAAAAAGAAATTACGGCCAAATGAAACACTAACTTGCCAGCACATATTTGGATAAAAATAAAATTATAGTAATGAGAACTATATAGACGACTAATGTAAGAACATCAAACATAGCTGAAGCAAGGAGAAGAGTTATGTTTGATGTTACAAACCGCTAACTTACAACAAATGTCAAACTATCTCCCACTTTGCGTTTCTTGTTTGTTCTAATGACAAAGGCTATTTCATGGCAACGAAACTGATCGATATTATCATTTTGTGTTATATGCTGCGCTAAAAAAATTGTTTTAGTTGTATTACTGATGTTTCAACTATACGTACATAGTTGAATAGTTCCATTAATATTTTATTGATGATAGTATCGTGTCTGCGCAGAAAGGTCGGTGTCTCATATTTATAGCATAAGCTATATTAAAATAATGATATGCAAAAATGCATCCCATCTTCAATTTCAACGCACCAAACTACATATGAATGAACTGCATTTTTCTTAACCATAACATCATCACAGACTTATGAAATTTCGCTCATATTATAATTGACTACAGCAAAAAAGGGTTACATGTGGTTTGAAAGAGGATTACAATCTTTCGGCATTGTACATAGACCAGAAATTACAGACACTGAAACTTGTGGCAAATATTGTGTGATTTCATAACTTTTTGAGAACAAGTTTTCGTTTTTTTGTACGTGTTTTCTACAGCAGAGTTGCATTTTTGTGAGATGGCAATACTTTTGTAGAAATATTTACGCATCAAGATAATTAGACAAGATAAGTTAAAGAAAAGTATGTGTCTCCCACCAGATCACACAAAATATCCAGCATTGATTAAAACAGTTCAGTAGTTAAGACTGTAAGTCTATCAAAATTGGAAATAAGAAAAAGAAAAGACCAGTCAAAAAATTGTAAAAAAGTGCATTTGTAAACTTCCTTCTTCTGGGATGCTATCAAACCCATTGTAAGTGTTTTCCTATTTGACAGGTTTTGGGTCATCTTATATAAAATTGACCAATTCTATAGATATGTTGGGACAAGTTCTGAGATACAAACCCCTGAAAATTGAGATTAATAATATGTTACGTATATTGCGATATTTCTCCAGTGATTTGCATAAAGCCCCTAGATCAAGTGATTATCTTAAAACATTCCACAGCTTTTTGATCTCCAGAAACTCTCTGATTTCTTGTGGCGCATGCGCAACGCCTTTGCCTTGGATCATAAAAGCCAGCCCCAGAAAGTTTTCAAGGCAGAAGCACACGTACATTCATATATCGGACGATTACTTTCAAGCGCGTTTTGAAGTAGCACTACACTATGTAAATATCTTACGTCATGTTCCTGTAACTAGACTTCTCTTTTATGATTTCTTATGTAATGATTAAGATACAACATCGCACTGTGGAGGATTTAAGAAGATTTTTAGCGATTTTAAATTTTTATCGTAGGTTTTTACCCTAAGATACAGGCGCACGAGCAGTTCTGTACGATTTAATACCTGGAAAAAAAACGTGACAGTTCGCACATACAGTGGACTGAAAGCACACAAACTGCTTTTGAAGCATATTAAAAATTACTTTCAAGTGCATCCATAATAACTTATCCTACCACAAATGGTGAATTTTCAATTTCGGTAAACGCATCTTTAGTAGCGATCGGATCGGCATTGCAACAAAAACAAGATGGTAAATTATTCCCATTAGCATTCCTTCCACACAAACTAAATGCCGCAGAAAGGAAGTACAACGCTTACGACAGTGAACTTCTCGCAACCTATTCTACCGTAAAGCATTTTCGGCACATGCTATAAGGAAGGGATTTTATCTTATACACCGATCACAAACTTCTTACATTTGCGTTTTAACAAAAAACCGAAAAGTTGATTCCACGTCAATTAAAACACCTGGAATATATTAGTAAATTCACAACTAATATATTCGCGGTTCAATTAATGCAGTAGCTAACGTACTTTCTCGCATAGAAGAGATTCATTCACCAAATGTGCTGGATTACGAAGCAATAGCAAAATTACAAACTTATGACGAACTTAACGATCTCAAGAAATCGTATCCTTCGCTACAATTAAAAGGTATTTGAATTGATCCATTAGGTGCCATACTTCAATATAACACCTCAACAGGCGAAATTCAGCCATAAGAAAGCAATTGTTTCACAATATCCACGATCTCTTTCATCCAGGAGTTCGAGGAACCGTTAATAGGGATCGAAAACTATACATTTGGCCCTCCCCTCGAAAGGACTAATATCCAAGATACACGGACACACAAAATAACCTATAGGAAATTGTAATACATCTAATGGCAGATTTCAACATGTCTACGCCGACATTGTCGGATATTTACCGGTATCGAAGGGATTTCGATATCTACTTACTCGTATCGACCGATATGCGCGATGGCCAGAAGCCATTCCACCAGAGGTTCAAACTGCAGCCACAGTATCAGAAGCATTTTAGTGTAGTTTGATTTTTCGATTTGGCATACCCGAGGTCATAAGTACTGACCAGGGGCGGCAAATCGAAAGTTATTTCTTTCATCACCTAATGAGATTTTTAGGAAGCTAAAACACCAGAACGACATCATATCACACTGCCTCCAATTCCGTAATGGAACGTTTTCACCGTGAATTAAAATCGGCAATACGCTGTCAAGACACAGAGCGTTGGATAGATGTAGTACAAAATATACTTTTAGGCGTTCGATCCACAATCAAAGAAGATCTAAAGGCTTCCAGTGCCGAAATAACCTACGGCACATCCTTGCGATTGGCATGTGAATTCTTACGTGAGACATCACTAAAGGACATCCCAAAACATGCACACGAATTCCTTTTACAATTAAGACGACAAAGGTAACGACAACTACCAGTTCCCGCTTTGAGTCATCCAAAAAATGATGTTTTATTCACAAGGAACTTCCCAAGTCAACTCATGTTTCCGTACGGAACGACTTCGTTCGACGACTGTTGCAGACCCCATACGATGGACCTTTCACCCCTACCTTTACAGTACGATCGACGCCTATCGAAGCCTTCTACTACCTCTACGATAACCATGTATGGAAGACATTCGTTTCAGATAGAATGGTACAGGTCTTCGGGAGTCTCGTCGTGACGCAAATCTTTCTTATCCGGGAGTGGTGGTCACAGATCCCCCCCATCAATCTTGTTGTACCATATATATATATATATATATATATATATATATATATATATATATATATATATATATATATATATATATATATATATATATATATATATATATATATATATATATATATCTATATATATATATATGTATGTATATCTATATATATATATATGTATGTATATATATATATATATATATATGTATGTATATATATATATATATATATATATATATATATATATATATATATATATATATATATATATATATATATATATATATATATATATATGAAGGTACGTAGGTAAAATACAATAATATAATAAAATTACAATAAATAAAATTGTTACTTGTAAGAACTTACTCACAAAACACCCTTGAAGAAAACAGACATATGTCAATTAGGTGACAAACATTTTTCGAAGGATTTTTAAGATCACTTTTTCAAGCCGAACGAACAGTATACACCCTTAAAAACTGTTACGTACGAATTACGCATTCTGCTCTTAGCGGTTGTTAAGTGTGAATAATTTTCTTTCGACCTGAAGAAAGGGGCTTATACTGCCATCCATTAAATTATAGTCACCGAACTGACATATGGCTGTTTACTTCAAGGAAGTTTCGTAAGTTGCATTCAAGAGTTATTTAGTCGTGTCATATTTTTAAAGTACTGTATATTAACTGAACATTAAAGCAATTATAATGTGCATTTCAGCATACAACACGCAATATACAAAATATGGAAATATAATCGCCTATCATCACAAGTAGGCGTATGACATATTATAAGCACAATAGTGTTTTACATACAGCCAACCCACAAACTGAATTTGAATACTGCAAAAGGTCGATTGGCACAAAAATAAATTCACAGAAATTGATTCTGCAAAAAATATACGAATTAAGTGGCAATAAAATATAGATATACCAAGTACACAGCAGAATAAACGGGGTTAGCAAAACTAAAATGTTTAGGTACATAGATCATACTTTCACTTCTATGGAATCCATGACAAGCCACCAAGAAAATGCGAATTTCTGAATAGGGTCAAATTTACAAATGAAATATCGATACATATAGACAAGCAAAGATTAAAAGAAACGGAATGTTCCGGAGGTTATTAAAACGCGATAAAAGAAAAGTCCTATCGAAAATTTGGGAAAGTGTTCATTGAGAACAGTTTGGAATAAAGCAATTGAAGGTATCTTGTATTTAATTTTAAGAACATGCTAAAAAAGTAAAAACCAATTATACTTTTGTACTATATATATTTTAAATTATTGTCAGATAAATATATCTCTGCACATCTTTACCATCAAGCATAATATAATACTCCAATTTCACAGATCTGTAGGTACATGTACCTTTTAATTTCAGAAACAGATTGCAACATTGAGAATCTTCATCCAGGCTTTAATTATTCAGAAACCAGCCGTTAAAGCCATTTGCCTTATAAGCGATATCATTATCTTGAAAGAAATGTTTCTCAGAATATTTAAATAGCCCCTCTTCTACATTAGAAATTTTAATCTTTAACGTCGTAGAACATTGGCGGATAATTCTAATAGTAAATTCTTCATTTATCAACCTAGTAAACACTGCAGAGATTCTGTCGCAATGTTCAAGGTTTTAATTAGGAAATATATTTCAAAAACATGCGAGTGCTTTCGGAAAAGAGACAATTTTTTGCCAGAAATTAATTTTATTTTAATGAGAAAACTTGAACTCTATATTTGCATTTAATTGAGAATTAATGAATCAGAAAATATATGATTTTGGAGATATGAGTTTCAGTGTGTGCAAATTATGAATGATATTAAAAGGTGTCGTACTAAGATATTTAATGATTCAGTATAGTGCATAAGTTTATTTTCGATCTTCATATAAATGAGAGATAGGATATAAAATGCTTACAGTACAAGCAGTGCTTTAAATATACTCAGTGTTTTGCCAAGTTACAATTAAATGTAAATATTTTTGTTAATGGGGTTTACAGCACTGGGATTGAACGGTTTTATGTAAATTAAAGAAGTTGTAGCTTTTGTAATATTATGCTGCATTTTGACTCCAAGACAAAAATAATCGATTGGAATGGAAAGAAATGCAATCTGATATAAATCCTGAATATACAGAATAAGGTTAAAAGTTGTCAATCGAGGAATAGTTGCAATAACAAATAAGAAAGATCAATCATACTTAAAGCATTGATTATGAAACACTTTCCAACTTCAATGCAATTTTATTTAAAAAAGTCGAAAATGCAATACATTCCTCGGTAATATTTTAAAACTTATCACGATACTACATTGATTTATTATATTTGAAAACTTAAACCTTCATTGAAAAAAATGAACTTCATTCAAAAGACGGCATTGAAATATAAATTGCGTGGTTTAAATATCTCTAAAATGCAATACATTCCACGGTAATATTTTTAAATCTATCATAATACTACGATAATTTATTATATTTGAAAACTTCATCGAAAACAACTGAAATTAATTCAAATGACGTCATAGAAAAAATAACACGCCTGGATCTCTCTATAAAAGCAGGATTTCATTCATAACTTTCTCCATTTCATTCATCACAATACTATAATAATTTATTTTATTTAAAAATTAAGACCATGGAGCTACAATTCATAAACTTTATGCTTAAAACTTCATCGAAAAATATCGTCCTTCTGTTTATAAAATCAATTAATATTTCATTCATATCAGCCATGCAGACTCCAAGGACTGAATTATTTTGTGTTAAAGAAATACAGTAATTCTAATACAACTCATTCTACATATTTTGCTGTTTACATTTTACATAGGTGAAAAATAGGCTTAATTGTAGAAATAATCAAATTTGAATGAGAATTTAAACTCAAATATATTGTCAATGTGTTGTTTTAGTATGTAGATGCACAGAATTTAAGCAGAAATAAAGTAGTTTTAGGATGGATACAACACTCAATATGAATTAAAAAGAACTTTAAAAAATCACGAATTTGAAACAAGATGGATGCCATATCTCATTTTGAAGTGGGTCATGTGATCGTTTCATATCATGGTCACGTGATCGTTTCATATAAGATGTGTAATTATTATTTTAATTTTTATTTAAAAAACTAATGAATATATTTAGCTGAATTTTTTTATATATATTTTATGGAACAATTTGACTATTACCTAAAATTTTCGAAGCAATTTGTGAATTTTAAATCCGCTTAAAAAATGTTAGAAAAATTAGGTCCCATAGGGCTCAATGTATTTCATTTTTTCAACCAGGGTTCAATTCAAAACTAATTGTGTGATATTTTTCATTTATATTCCCATAGGTCCTACAGACCGTCTGAACAACATACTAAAATTTCATTTTGATTAAGTCATTTTTACGGCAGTTATCGTGCTAACGGACAGACAGACAGACAGACAGACAGACAGACAGAATGAACAAAGTCATAAACACTTTTCAACTTTGTTGTAAAGTGTTAAAAACATAAAAGAAAATATCAATTTCAATCTTTTATCCATTTGCCTTGGCATTGATCTTCTTTCAAAAAGAAATATTTTTAATGCATGGCATTATTTTAAAAGATTTAATTCAGTTTCTAAACGAAAATCGACTTTTATTTTAAATATTAAAACCAGTTTAGGGGGTATCGTTTATCATTTCATTGAAAAGCTTATCCACTTACATTTTTGAGTAAGCATTTTGAATTCCAAAAGGAACAACTGAACTGCATTTTAAATATTCTGCTAGAAAAAGCCATCGATTAATTGAAACCCCAAAATCTAAGGATAGTGAATAAATGTTTGTATTTTATTTACGGAAAATGTGAAAAAAAAAGGTGTTCTCCCACAGACATTTTAATATTGGCTTATTAGTGCATAATCTGTGATTTCCTGTGCAATTATTAACATCATCCATGTAGTGAGTTATCACGTAGTGAGATGTCAATATCCATATTTTGGGAAGGGGCTGGGATTAATACCCTCATAGAATGATTCTCAAGCATACCATTTTAAAAATGTATGTTAGTGTACTGATATTTTTGCTACTGATATTTGAGTGGTACTGATATTTTTAAATATGAGCTACTATAAAATGAATTTTTTAAACAAAGGGGTCCTTTCACTGGTTCCTTTACTGGGTCCCTTTCAAACTGTGCTTCAATAAAAGCAGATACAAATATCAAAATATCAAAATCAACATAATACTATATTTTAAGGTGCAAAAACTATTTTAGAAATTAAGGAGTTTTCGGAATTCTGGTAGGTGTATGATATTGGATATTTTCATTTACAAGCATATTGTGTGTACTATAAAACTAGGTATATTTCTAATCATGTATCACATAATGGAGGATCGGGTCTATATTACATATACATTTTCATTTTTTTCTTGGTTAGTACTTTAAGTTTTCTTTAATAGAAATGAAATTAAACAGAAATTCTGATGAAATTTAAAAATGTATGAGATTGATGAGTGTGTTAAAGGACCTGTATGAATTAAAGGGCCTGTATGCGTTAAAGGGCCTGTAGGTAATGGGAAAGTTGCACAGCGTAACTCGAGAAAAACGGTTGAGTTGAAAATTAATATTTGCATGATATGCATATTTGTAATAATAATTATTTCGAAATATTTTTTTCTACATAATTGAATGCATTGATAAAATAATTAGAATTTACAAAATAACCAATATAAATGATGATTTTTAAGAGAAATGAGAACGCAGTTGCAAATGCTGATTTGAAAGCAGGATATGTGAAAATGAATCTTATGTACCATACTCCGTGATATAAATCGTACCACAATACAATTTAATGTTGATAATAGTAATAATAATTAATGTCACTGCTATTGAGTTATATATTGTATATATACAGCAGATGATTTTATCGTTTGCTAAAGTGACTGAAATGTGTTATATTACACAAATCTATTCTCCATCATAGCAAAGGTCGTCACATGTATGACAGTGACGTTGTAGTCATATGGCACCTGGGTCACAATGTGACATCATATTTGTGACTTGTATGCGACGTTACGTATTAGTAACTTTGTAACTTCATTGTGACTATTTTCTGTAATGCTTCCACAATTTAATTAACACGTAAAAATGTGTCGACATTACAATGCCAATTACAATGTGACATCACAAATAAGTTAATATGCGACACACAAACAACCATGAAAATGACCAAAATGACTTCACTGTGACTTCAATATGACATTGTCGAGACGTACTGCGAGGTACTGTACCGTCTCAAAGTCACAGTGTGACGTAAATCTTAGGTCACTGTGAAAAAAAATGCTGTTAGGGTAAGGGGCAATTTCAAAACCTTTTGGTATTAAAAATGGTGTTAGACTATTCAATGGTGGTTAAGTAATGGTCAGAGATACACATGATTATCTACTTTCCTACTAAGCTCAGGGAAAACTAATTTTATATCCTAATATCAACAGTAAAAAAGAAAAAAATCTACTAGAAATATATTGAGATTCTTGCATATGCTGATGGTATCGATATTATAGACGGAGCCACTAAATATCTACAGGAGTTCTTTCTAGTCATAGATAGCGTTACTGATAAAAATGTATCTGGATAGTATCCGAAAAAAATAAACATATATATTTTACTAGTATGGGTCTTTCACCTTCGTATTTGAGGTTGGTTTTCATAATTTTGAATATGTCGAGCATTTTAAATACCTGAGATTCCAAATAAACTGTAAAGGTAATATAAGTCTAGAAATAAAAAAAAATATTACAGCTTTAAATCGCTATTTTAATAGATAAATAATTTTTTCCGAACATACTGATTGAGAGAAGAACAAAATTATAACTCTATAGAGTAATTATAAGATCTACATTAATATGCGTTTAAGAAACCTGAAGTCTTACAGAGCACGAGTATAAAATTCGTTTCATCTTTCAAAGACAATTTTTACACAGTTACTTTGGTGGAATTCAGGAAAATAATATTCGGAGAGGAAGACACAATTTCTAACTTTACAAATTATATAAATATTCTGGCGTAATAAAATATATCACAATTTACAGAATTCAATGGTAAGGGCAGTTGTCAAGAATTGATAACAACAGAATCAAAAACAAACTTTTTAGATACGCACTAATCAAGAACGTACGTAGTGAAAGACAGAGTTGATATTAATCGATTATGTGGACAAGGAGTTTGAAACGTTAAAAATTAAAAAATTGAAAATAATTTCTCCAAAGTAGTCGCTTGAATGGATTTTATAATGACGGCCAGGGCCCATCGTAGGCCGTGGAGCCTTTAATAATGATGATTGCTAAGAGACAATATAGTACATTTACACCACAGGTTGGGGACAAATGCAGTGCGAACACCATGTTATTGAAATTCACATGTGATATAAATGTTTAATGTGCGTTGCAATTTTTCTACACTTTGAATATATTGAAGCGTCTTTCGAAGTGGTGTTAATGTGTGGTTATTGGTTATAGCAAACATGCTGTAAACGTAATTAAGCGAGCAAATAATTTCCCCAAAGGATGTTTATTTATCAGAATTATACTGAAGCGATCTTACAATGCAGTATATGGCTTATAAATACCTGTTGCATCACAAGTGATGTAAAATTAACAAGTCGTGGTGCTGTAAAAATGTGCAATTATATAGAAACACTTACAGTGTGTAACAGTGTGAACCAGATGCAGTGTGAAACACTTGCAGTGTGTATTACAGTGTATATATTTTTATTTTTCTCTGGTTATTGATTGTGAATACCTATATATCTATATTGCTCTTTCTAGGTCCTCCACCTCCTTTACTCAACTGCACAGTTACTAATCAAACCGTTAGTTCATTACTTGTGTCCTGCGAAAACAACGAGAACCCGCGTCAACAGCAGTCGTCATACCATCTGGAAATTTATGACACCAATGGAGAACAGTTGCTGTACAACTTGACGTCCATTGATGAACCATACTTCTCTGTTAGGGGACTGCCAGCAGGGTCCACTTTTATTCTCGCTCTCTACACATCAAGTTCAAAAGGGAGAAGCGAAACTGTTGCCCTTACAGCATCAACACAAGCATCTCCTGATGCTGATCCAGGTACTTTCAGCTACTAGTAACATAATGTATCTTAAACTAAGAAATACCTGCTTTAACTTCCATGACTGTCCGGCAATTAAATCAGGGTAGTTACATAAAAACATACAAGAAAATGTTGACATGTTCAGACTTCTAACTTGTCATGACTGTCTCAGGGATCATTTCATCGAATTGGATTTCCCGGATTGCACTTTACCCTTAGTCTGGAAAGTATTTAGGCCAGTGCCCTGTACTAGTGACTTTTAGTTCAATCATCGGGAAATACAGGAGAACTCGCTGTCTTATGGCCTAGCGTCCAAACGACTGCCATTTGTCAACAACATATAAAAACATAATAAATGCATACAGCGAAAATTGCATGCAATTTGTGTATACGAACCCCCTACCAAATCACAAAACAGAAATCCTTCACTTGGGGGCATGGCAGCCCAATGGCTAGCGTGCGGGAATTGCACTCGGTCGGCCCGGGTTCGATTTCCACCACTGCCAAAATTACCGCAGTGTATACGAGGAGTACGATCACGTTAAACATGTGGGTCCTTAAGTCCTTTCGAGAGGTTGGAGATAGGGGAGGAGGGTACGATCCCTGTGGATGCCTTCACCACTTGGTTCGGGTCTAAATTGGGTGGTTCGTCTCGGTCGTCCAAACAGATACCTGTACCTTTCTGGTAGGTCGGACGTTCTGAGTCGAAGGGGAAGAACGCTGTGGTTTGTTTATATGGAACACTTTATCGCTGATGAGGCAATTCTCCACTTCCTCCAAAATTTAAAATGGCTACAATTTCAAACAGGAAAAAAATCCGGATCTCGATTACACATCAGGGTATACACATATATTATGCGCATGCGCACATGCAGTAGATAGAAGAGCTTCAATGTGTAGGAGATCCACTGGAAAGAAAAGCCATTCAATCATTTTAAGAATTTGTTCGCTTAAGAGATATTTGCGGGATGGTTATCAAATTATATTTATTATTTTAGAGCTGCAAGTGATATTCTAAGGAGTGTTGTTAAATTATAAACGTCGTATTTCACGTCAATTCTTTTGTATCTCAATATAAAATGTGAATTATTAATTTGCCTTTTGTTATTTTAAATAATACGTTAGAGTATTATTATACGATATTTCTTCTACACAGATATTATTTTACTATTGCTTACAGTATAGTTATACAACTACTTTTGTGTCAACAAAAGTGTATTTTGCAAGTGATATTCTGATTCTATAAATATGATCTGCGTCATTTATGCTTATTAGAAAATTGAAAATTTTGGTTGTATGTGACAGAAATGTGAACTTTCAAACATCTATATAAATAAAAATGAAAATCTGTCTGTCTGTCTGTCTGTCAGTTTGTCACACCATCACGGGAGAACGGCTGAACCGAATTTGATGAAATTTTGTGGGTAGCCCAGAAATAGCCCCACTTAAAATTATATCCGTGTTTTGAGTTTCTACGACCAGTGGTTCTCGAGATATTAGTAAAAAACGAAATTTTCGTTTGTCTCATCATCACGGAAAAACGGCTGAACCGAATTTAATGAAATTTGGTGAATAGCCTTGAAATATCCCCCCATAAATTTTGTCCAAGTTTCGAGTTTCTAAGACCTGGGGTTGTCGAGATATTAATGAAAAACGGAACTTTTTCCTAGGAGTTCTACTCCCTAACTCCGTGGTTTATCCAAACGAAAAGCTTGAAAATCGTTTGAAAGTGAATTAAAATTTAATCTCTGAGTTTGATGGGAGATTTTTTGCGTTAATTAGTCATTTTCTGAAAAAAAGAATTGTTTGAAACATGATTTAAAGGGAAAATCTATCTCCATGGTTCATGGTTTATTTAAAACAAGCTTTTACGGAACAATGAGAAGTATAGAGAAATCAAAATCGTTATTTAATTTCGCAGTTTATGTTATAAGACATGACATATTTAACATGTTATAAGATTCTATCTTATATCATGTTACTCAGAAACGCAATTAAATTAAATCTGTCTGTTAATTTTAATAATTATTTTTTCGATTTGAATAATAAATAAATAGATATAAAAATATATTTTAGAAAAGAACGATTTGATTTTTCTTATCGCATTTTTGACTGGATAATATCAATTACGGTCTTCAGGTTTAAAAATTATTATTATTTATATTTTCGGGGATTATTGATTCAAGGATTATTGATATTTTCAAGTTATTATGCAATTATTTTATTATGACAAAATTTGTTTAAACTCATATATTGTATGTTGTACGAATCTTCTACAAATACACTTGTATATCTTTTAATCTACGAGAATATAAGTAGTACAGGTATATTGACATATGTTTTGATATATATTGGCATATATTGGAATCAATTACGACCTTCTGGTATAAAGAGTACGGATATTATTGATGTTTTCAATTTATTACGTCATCTCCTTTATTTTGGCAAATATTTTTGAGACGCATATTGTAATACGGGTAATCTTCTACAAACACATTGGCATATTTTCTGATCTGCGACAATATAATTAGTACGGGGTTGCATATATTCATTCAATTCCTATTTTTTCTTCTGTAAATTTGCTTACAAAAGGGGGCAGGATGTTTTATTCTTCAGATCTGATCGTGAAGATAATTTTGCATAGTGAGAACATATATTCTTAAACTTCTCTTTAGGAGCAATAAATTTAAAATTTTAACAGAATTTGCACATGATTGCGAACTTTAAGTTTCTTTAAATTATACACTCCGTACGAATAACGGGTGTGCTGTTAGTGGTTAATAAATTTTAACATTTTAGGAGGATATATCATGTTGCTCGGCATCGCAATTAAATTAAATGTGTTTGTTAATGTTTTTATTATTTTTTTTCGATTTAAATAATAAATAAATGGATAAATGGATATAAAAGTATATCTTATAAATAGACGGTTTGATTTTTCTTTTAATTATATTAATTGTTGACTGCGTACATCAATTTCATTTATTTTGGCAAAGAGTTTTCAAGCTTATATCGTATTTAGCTACTAAACTCATATATTGTGTTTAGCCAATAAATTCATATAGCCGATTGTTGAAACAGAAAAAGAGTAGAGCGGGTATATATTCTAATACAATTGTAGTGTTTTCATTTAGTATATTGAAACGGGATAAGAATGTTTCATTCAGATCTGCAAATTCAAAGCTACGAATTTGGAGGGATATCGCTAATTTGACAACTTTTCTTAAACTTTGCCAAATTGACGGAAATGTCGCCAAATTGATATAAACGACACACAAACAGCTGCCATAAACCTTCGGGTTGGTCGTGTGGCTTGGGTCTTCTGCATATCAATGAAATTGTTTTTTTGTTAGAAGAGAGTACTGAAATGATGTTTGGTTAGCATTTATCTATCAGACCAACCATCCTACTTAGTAATACATTTAGCGAATTTTTAAAATGTCACCAAATTGATAAAAATGTTTTCAAATCTATAAAAATATCTTAAAATTGATAAAATTGTGCTACATAAATGATATTAATTGTTTTTTGTTAGGGGATAGTATTGTGATGATATTTCGTCAATTTGTCGCAAAGGGGAACTGTCAGTTCTATAGTCCAACTTGGCGATAAATTTGGCGATTTTTTAAAATGTCGCTAATTTGACGAAACTGTCGCCAAATGTTCAATAGAAATATAACTATTTAGACGATATTTTTTCTACCAATTTATTTGAAGCAAATGATATCATGTCGCTTAGCAACGGATTTAAATCCAATGTGTTTATGCGGCAGACGATTTTTATTAAATCCCTTCCGATTTGAATAATGAAGATATGTATATAAAATAAATTTCATTGCCATTTCATTTTGGACTGGATAATATCAATTATACTCTTCAGGTTTAAACATTATTATTATTGATATTTTCCGGAATTATTGATTCAGGGATTATTGATATTTTTAAGTTATTACGCCATTGTTTTATTGCGGCAAAAATTGCTGACACACGCATGTTGTACGTTGTACGAGTAATCTTCTAGGAATGCACGGGTATATCTTCTAACCTACGAGAATATAAGTAGTACAGGTATATTGGCATATATTTTGACATATATTGGCATATATATTGGAATCAAGTACAGTCTTCTGGTATGAAGATTAAGGGGATTAATTATATATTCAATTTATTACGTCGTCTGTTGTATTTTACCAAAAAACATTTGTGACTCATATTGCAAAACGGGTAATCTTCTACTAATAATCGGACATTATAAGTAGTACGTGTATATCTCCCCATATAATTTTAGCACTTTAATTTTGACATATATTGGAATAAATGACTCTCTTCAGATTTAAAGATTACAGGTTTATTGGTATTTTCAATTTATACATGTAATCTACTAATACAGGTTATATTTTCTAATATTCGCGTATATAATTAGTACGGGTCCCATACAATTTTAACGCTTTTATTTTGCATATATTGATTCAATTCCATATATTTTTTTATATTTGCTTACATAAGGGGTCCAAGATGTTTCATTCTTCAGATATGTCCATGAAGATAATTTTATATAGCGAGAACAGAGATTCTTAAACTTCTTTTTAGGAGCATTATATTAAATATTTTAACAGAATATTTTGATTAAACAAGTCATTTAGTATACTATAAGAATTTGGGCATGATTATGAATTTCAAGTTTCTTTATATTATATACTCCGTACGAAGAACGGGTATGCTGCTAGTATATTATAAATTTAGAATATCTATAGTGAAAGACTTTAGCGAGATACTATTAGTAAAATTATTTTATGATCAAAATTGCATCAGAGTGCGACGTAATAATACATATATATTTTTTTCTTTTTTGGATATGGTTGTTAATGAATTTTGACAAATGCACAATTATTTTATAAAAACATAGATTTCGTATCCAATCAGAAACAAATAAAATATAGAATTATGCTCCTAATCTAGATGGCAGTATCCCTAGAATTTGAATCAAGGCATCAACTTATTCGAAAATTTTAAATCCCTTAACAACGTACAGGTAAATGTTTCAACCAATCATATGTATTCAAAGTCTTTAATATTTCATACAAATTGAAACATTGGAATTCTTCATCCAAACATTAATTATTTTGAAACATGCCGTTAAAGTTACTCGCTCTTTTAAGCATCATCATTTCACTGAAAGCAATGTTTCCAAGAATATTTGAATCTTCTCATCTGAAGCAGAAATTTGAATCTCTAATATTAACTAAGAACGAAGTGGGTTTAATTCCGTAGTTAAAGCCTTCATTTCTCAGTCCAGTAAGTACTGCTTATATTTCGTCCCAATGTTCCCGGTTTTTAATTAGAAAACAATTTCAAGAAACTTAAGCGTGCATTTAAAAAGGGCAAATGATTTGCCACCAGCAA